>OY856412.1:627712714-627737714 GCA_963693085.1 Alisma plantago-aquatica
ACTTGAAACTCAAGCTCTTATTGATGCCTTTTAAGAGGAGAAGATTTTCAATATAGTCTTTTATTATTGGGAATAAACTATTTCTTACAATAATCAACAAATCAATCACGACTTTTAATCTTTCTTCCATGTATTTGAGCTAAAATAAATGTTGTATTTTGAGCTATATTAGCTCACCCTAAAGTACGAATATATATTGCTTAACAATCTAACACATTGTTAAGTTAAGGAGTCATATGATAGTGTTATCAATTAACCATTGTGAGTACAATCATTCAAAATTTAGTCACTAACTGAAATCTTGATTCATAGTTCGTAAACAATATCTTATAATGAATATCCACTATAATAATTGAATTTGAATGAAAGATACATTAAGGGGGTACTTGGTTTATGGTAGTTTTAGGGAACATGGACCATTTTAAGACATGCAATGAAAAAATGAAATTACATGGTTCCATTTGGTTCCTATACTTTTGCATGAACATTCTTTCATTATTATTCTATCAGACGTAATTTTGCACTATACTTACTAATGTGACCCTATCTCCATGACATTGTTGTCTATTATTTCTTTTTGGTAAACATTGTTTTTTACTATCAATTGTCAAATATTATTATTTTTTTGTTTTAGCACCTAAAACAATTTCCTCCCACAACATGATTTAGAAAAACAAACTCATGAGACTTAAATACATGAATAATCAAATTGCTTTACATGTATTCTTTTCAGAAGTAGAGAAATTGTCATCTATTTCAAACTAAAATGATATTATGAAGAACAATTGTAATAGTATTAAAGAATGTTCAACATGATACTATATAAGTATCCATGAGCTAAAATATATAATATGTTCTATATCATATCGTTGTCTGCATCACTTTCTAAAATGATAATAACTTTGTTCCCAATTGAGCATGTGTGCAAGACTTGCATCTATAAATGACTAAAACAACCTTAATTCTAATAAATTAATAAAAAAGGATACACATTTAGGAAATTACCCTAGAAGTTACAAGACTCTAATCTTTTCCATAATAGAATAAGCAAACATTTACAATACACTATAAGTTTAAAAAATGCACCATTTGTTTTCCAACTTACCATAGAAAACATCATCATCATCTTGTAGAATAAAATTCTTCATTAATTTATGTAAATCCAATCACCAATTTATGTTTCTTTATGTGTATATGAAATATTGTCACTCATTAGTTGTAGTATAAAAGAAAGTGTATATTATGAACCACTTCACAGACCTGATGTGATCTTTACGGTTAGTGTAAGGACCCTGACCTGGGTTTTGGACTAACCCTATTTGTTTTTCCTAAGTAAGTTGCAAATAACTTTAATCTAATCCTTTGAAGTGTTTTGTTATCATGTGACACACTTATGTTTCAAGTTTGGTTCTGTTTGGATAATATTTGATCAATGTTTATTTGTTTTGGACCAAAGTGCAATTTACAAGATAAGGAGTTATCTTGCAATATGCCACATGTTGAGCATGCCATTAGTGCTTTAGCATCATAATGGAGAGAAATATGCTAAGGGCCACCTCATGGAGAGCTTAAATTTTATGTTTGAGTTGGTTAGGAAGTTGCTTGTTCCTTGTGTACTAGTCTTGGTGGAAATTGCAATTTTCCCAAAGTAGAGGGTTAACATGCAATTTACCATCTCTAGAGTGCTCCTTCTATTGTTTGAAATCATCTATAAGATAAACAAAGAGGTTGGAGACTAGTTTGGATCTCGGGAAAGAAGTGGAATCCTCATAGTAATAATGATCTATGGACAATGTGTGTTTTGACCTTGGATTCTAGTGTATCGGTTTGGTGAAGAGTAGTATATCAGTTTGGAGAAGTAGAGGCCCTGGTAGGAGGCCAAGAGACTGAGACTCTACCTAGAGTATATCAACATATCTTGCATGTTAAGCTAAAGTGGTTTCACGTGGACAAGTGTCACCTAGACTCTTAAGGTGATGACACCTCTCTTTTGATCTCTCTTTCTTCCCTCAAGTATATAACCCCTCCCTCTTCACACAAGTGAACTATTTTCACCCATTCATGTTCTTCCCGTCTTGGTGGATGAGATTGGATGCTTATGAAGCAAGAGGAAGTCCCCATGGAGCTTGGGAGATCGAGTTCCTTGCTCATGGTGATTCCTTGTTTAACTTACATTTTGGTGAGTTATGTTTCTTGGTGATAATTTCTTTGAGATCTCTTATTCATCTTCTTCTTATTCTTCTATCAGCCATGAATCATAACTTGGATGAAGGTGTTCATGAGGAAGATCTCTCATCTCTACGTTCATAGATCATGTTAGATGAAGCATCTCTCTTTCCTTCCTTCTTGAGCTATCATAACCTTGGCATCTTCTTCTCCTTCTTTCTTAAAGATAATGTTGAGGTCGAGTTTGGGACTCTTGATGGATCATATTCAAACTTAGAGAAAATGTGTGATTTGGATCTTTGATCATGGAGCTTGAACACTTGGTGGAGATCTTCTTGAGGTGGGTTATGTAACTCTTAGCCTTCACTATTATATCACTCTTTTTCTTCTCTAAATCATTTTTTTACATGCTAATAGATGATGATGATCTGGAGAATTATTTTGATGAAGGAATCTTATCTAGTTTATTGTTTCAGATCTGTTTTTTCTTGCTTGGATTATTTTGATGTTCCTAATAAATATTAATTGTTGGTGGCTGATATCCTAAGCTTGAAGATGACAAGTCGACATTACACCAAGGGGGTTAAACTGAGATGCAATGTGGTGCTTACATGCTTTGTTGGCACTTAAACCAACACACCTTGGGGAGGTTAACCCTTCATACCTTGCTTGTGAGTAGTTGACACATCATGTAATAAGTCGACACACATGGAAGTATCAAAACCAGTATGCTTTGATGGGGCTAACCTGAAATGTTGATATGAAGTGCTTAAACTGTTACCCTATATTGTGAACTAACCCACCATCTTAGGTCAAGTACCAATTCGACACACCAAGAGATGACAAACTGATATACCTTGTTGATGCCTAGCCCGACACTCCTTGAGAATGCTAATCCTTCACACTATGTTTATGGTTAGTCGACACACTTTGATAAGGTCAAGCTGACACACCATATAGGTAGTAAATTGAGGTACCCTCCTATAGGAGAGAGGCCAACACACTTTGTGGAGTAAGTGGTTGACATATCAAGGTGAGTCTAAGCCGAGATACTATCTTATTGAGTGAGAGGTCGACACACTTAAAGTGAAAATATGATACCTCATGTTGGGAGGTGAAACTAATATCTCATGATGAAGGTATAACCGATATCTTAGGCTGAAGGTGAAACCGATATCTTTGGCTAAGTAGAACAAGATACCTTGTAATTGTTTTTTTAGCACATGTGTGATGAAGGGTCGTCACACCTATACTCTTGAATGTTGATATAACTAATACATAGTGTAATGATCTATCTAAGATGATGTAACTATGAATGGTCAATTCTTAACTATGATACTTAATTCTAAGACTCTCTAAACATGTGGGAAATAATAGGAGTTGGTTTTAGTGGTGAAGTAATTGAATACAAATCCTAATATTGAGATGATATGATCTATGTGCTCACCCTATTGAGATATTGTAATGTATGACATGTATCTTCTCTAATTCCTTTCCATATGATTCATAACTGGATGGTGAAGATTTATGTTGCAACCATGTGAGTACCTGGGTGAGCCTTATGAAGTGCATGTGATGACTATATGCTTTATTGAAATAAAAGAGTGTTGTAATTTGTGTAGAAATAATATGAATAATTTAATGAGCTAATAAGTTCCTTGTGTATAGTTTGAAGTAAAATCATCTAGACATGTAATCTAAGGATTTACATCCCTTAATAATATGATATGGTTAATGACTTGTGAGTGGAAATAACATATGGATCACTTAATGATGAGACATTATGTGGCTGCATGGTCAATAAGTTTATATAATGCATGGCTGTAACACATGCATAACCTCATAAGATAATACACATACACGTCTATGCAATGGTGATACCTAGTAATGTTTTTCAATCCTAGATCAATTCCAAGAAAGTGGAAAATGGTGTGTTTGGGTTTGGTGATAATAATTATGAGGTAAAATTCTACTCAGGTTATGTGTAAAGAACACTGACCCTAATATTAGGTCATGTTACTTTTGTTGAGTATGCATTATTAAAAGCATGATACTATTCTCTCTCTCTTTTATTCACATAACATTAATCTTACAGATTAATGGAATATTATAGCTTGTGAGTGCTATGAAGATGATTAAGTAATACTAAGTGATGACTATGAGCCTTGATAAGGGAACAAGAGAAGTACGAATATGTGAATGTGTAGACTTGTTTATTATAAATAATGCATAACCTTATCCATTCGAAACATGTGGAAGGTAGTGAAATTAGAATATTGGAAAATTAATGATGCTTGGAAACCCTATGTGGATAAGCATGAAACTTAACCTTAATTGAGGGGAAATATGATGCATGACGTGCTTTACCTAAAAGTATTTAGTTTATTGAGACATATTTCCCCTCTATTTGTATAATGTTAACCTTGTAGGTGAGATGGATGTCATTACTAATGATTTCTATGGTGTATATGTGATGTGGAACAAGTGATGCTTAGAATGAGTAATGCTTATATGCTCAATAATGCATGTTGAGATAACAACAAATCACAAGAATGATGTAATCGGTCTTATGACCTAGAAGAGGCTTAGTGCCTAGTTGAGGTGATATCCTCTGGTACTGAAATGTGGGATTGATATCCCATGATAATGTGTTGATGATGATAAACTTTTGAATGGAAATGCATTGTACCATGTCATGATGATGTGATGACAAGTATAGACTTTTTATTGATAGGTGAATAGTGCCCTATGATATTGAGATGAGAAATTATATCTCATACATTTTATATATTCTTAAGTTGTTATATAGCAATGTTTGTTGGAGATGAATTAGGGTTTGTTTGTCCACTTGTTTGATGCAACCTTAATTCACCCTGTTGGAGATAACTAATCAAGTGAAAACCTAATCATGTAGTGCCCTATGACATAGAACCAACTTCAGTATCAGAACTTGCTAGATGGTGAAACGAGTATTACTAAGGGAAACTTGGAGCACGTGGGGTGCTTGCCATATTGACACCAAGTGTTTCCAGAGGATGACTTTGGTCATACCTAGATCTATTTTTGAGAACAACTATAGTCGGGTCTCAGTGATTATATCATGATATAATTAGAGGACAAATGTGGTTATACCTTAGTGGTTGGGTTTGAATACCCAAGATGCTAGTGTCGTGACTTGTGCCAAGGTGGGATAGTTACATGACTATATGTCACTATTTTGCAGATTGACTATATGTCACTGCGGTGCAGAATCGTACTGACCAAGTAGGGAGAAGATGTTAGAGTCTGACTCTTCCTTGATCCTGTATGAGACTGATTTCAACTTAGTAGTGGTCAGTTGTATTTGGGTGGTATGACTCAAATTCTTAGGGCATAACAAACTCGTAAACAGTCGTGTGGCATATTTGTTTAGAATTAAATGCAAAAACTTTGGTTAAAGACTTGCCTTGCTATTATATGGTTTAGTCTATAACAGTTATAAATTTTCTTGGTATTCCTTCTTAAATTATTAATTTTTCTACTACTCAATGGCAAGTACACATAACTGCTCTGTATACTTTATTCATGAGGTATATGTCATTCAATTGATTCTGCTCAACCTGCTCTGAATGTTAATTTATCTATTTAGTTATCTGTGATAATAATAGAGTTGGTGGAGAGTTATATCTCTCATTGGGACTTTTGTCTCACCCCATTGGTTAAATTTTTTTGATAGTTGGACATGCATGCAAATCTAAAGATCAGATAGTTGAGGATATATTACGTAGAGGAACCACACC
The DNA here is from genome assembly GCA_963693085.1 of Alisma plantago-aquatica. NCBI lineage: Eukaryota > Viridiplantae > Streptophyta > Magnoliopsida > Alismatales > Alismataceae > Alisma > Alisma plantago-aquatica. The sequence goes on from OY856412.1 coordinate 627,718,660, forward strand.
TAGTGGATCATGGTATGTGCATAAGTGTCTAGTAATAGAGTCCTATGTGTCTTCCCTATACACTCAGGTCCTTGGGAGTGTTCTCAATGTGTTTTGATGACATGACGATCGATACATGGTTTTTGGCTTGTGTGCCTTTGGTGGTATGTACATACATGTGGAATTGCTATCTTATGTAATAGGTTGATTAGAGAATAATGATGTAGCTCCTTGAATATATGTTATGAAATGCAAGTGTTGACTCATGTGTAATAAATCCCAGTTCATGATGCATGCTGCAAATTAGTTTTATTTCCTGTGATTTTTGGTAATCTTCTTTAGTGGTTGATCGCGATTAAGTTTTGAGTAATCTCACTTTATGTGGCAAAGGGTGTCACATTTGGTGGTATCAAATCTATAGGTTCATTGAGTTTACAGGGACAATAGGACTAGGATTAGGATGATATCTAAGATAAGATCATGATATAAAACGTGGTGCATACTACCTAATCTTAGTACTTGAGTGCCCTGGACAAGTATTCAAATATTGAAGAAACCGTAAGTATGGAACTCTTAGATTGATTTCTCTTTGATTAGTCTGATCAAGTAATCATTTTGGAACAAGCTAAACAACATAACAAATCAGGAGTCATGATACTAATACCTCCATCCTACTTTAAAGGAGATGAGAAATACACCATAAATTACTAAAACTTGAATGTTTTATAATTAAAAGAGAAAAATACAGCCCATCAAACCTAAAGCTAAGCATGAATAAGATATGAAAGGTTCTTGAGTCTATAATTTCAAGAAATGTATAGAGCAAAAGATTGATAAACAGGAGATAATAAAGTAAGTCAAGTGTAAAATCCACATAAGATGGGGAAAAATTTTGAACAGAGGATGAAGTGAGAAGATAAATAATAATGAATAAGGAATAAATAAAGTGGAACCTGAGTTAATCTCAGACCAACCTATGAGTATAAGAATGTGGTGCAATCCTCATGATATGTGAAAGGGAATAAGAGAGAGGATCCCTGCTCAATAAAGAATATGTAAAGAATAATGATCTTTTTCATGATGTAAAGAAGAAAAATATAGTAAATCCAGGAAATGTTCATGAACATGATAAAAAATAACTAAAAAAGGAGTAATGACATCTAATCATCTTTACAATTCCTATGCCAATGGCAACAAAACAAAGATGAAACCAGATTGAATGATGCATGAATAGTTGAAAACTTGTATAATAACCAAAGGAAGTTGGTCATTCCTTGTTCTTAATAAGAAATCCCTAGGTGATGATGTAGTAATAAGAGGAGTATGTTCCCTTGTGTTCTTTCCTTTTAAGGATGTGGCAGTCAAGTGAGTCTTATGTCACTTGATATGCATGGCTTAGAAGTGATATTAAGATGGATACTTAGATAAGTATCTATTGGTCTTGGACTTCAGTTCCAAGATGGTGACACTTGAAAATGATGATGTTTTGTGAACCTTATAAGATGATAGGAAGATTTTTTCTGATATGTTTGGGTTTGTTAACGCAATAGAGAATGGATGTGATGTGTTTTTGGCACATATGATGGATACCAAGGTGAGGAATCCTAGTATCCAAGAAGTGTCAGTTGTGTGTGGACTGAGGATATGTCTCCTGACAAGATGATTAAGTGTTTGACTACCTAGAAAGGTTGACTTTGGGATCAATCTGGTTACAAGTGCTCAACCTATGGTCTGGATATCACATGTTAGGGGTTTATGCACCGCATAAAATGACATCAATAAGGAAGCATAGGTTGAAGAGACAGTTGCAAGATCTACTTGATAAAAGTTTATCAGGATGAGTACAATCCCTTAGAATACTCCTATCAGGATTGCACGAAAGAAAGGATCTAGGAGGACAACATTGACTATAGATATATAAACAAGGCTTCAAATCCCTATCTAGATCAATTGCGGCAATATATATATATATATATATATATATATATATATATATAATATCTTGTTTTACCTCCGAAGTGGTTTTCCCTTGGACTTGTGACATATTTCTATCACAAGAGAATGTACAGCTAGGGGTGTACATCATAGAAGGCTAGTTGGAACAAGTCATAAGTGAGATTATTGTTGAGTCAGAAGATTAGAGTAGCATAGAGGAAGCATGGTAGATCTTGTAGTCCCAAGTGAGTGACATAATGTATCTCTAATCTTCCTTTGGAAGAGACATGTTGAGGTTTAAGAAGGGTACGGTAAACTTCCAGGTTTAAGAATATTATCATGCGATGTTGTAAGTTGAGAAGGTGATACATAAGAAAGAGTTGACACCTGAGTTGGATAAGTATGAATAATGCATCTATGACTAAGAAAGTATCACCTGACATAGGGTTGACTCTACAACCATTAATGGAAAGGATAAGTTGAGTATGTGTCCTGTGCAATAGATCCTGTGTTGACCTTCGATGAAAGAATAATATGTTGTTCAAGTCTTATGACATCACCCTGACATCAAGGAGCTATGTGAAAGTTTGAAGGCGTGTTTCTTGAGTAATATATGTCTCCTTTTGCCTGGGATTTCAGTGGAGAAATACTTGATAGGGGTTTATCACTTGTAAGGACCCTAACCTGGGTTTTTGACTAACCCTATTTGTTTTTCCTAAGTAATTTTCTTATAACTTTAATATAATTCTTTGAGGTGTTTTGTTATCATGTGACATGCTTATGTTTCAAGTTTGGTTCTATGTGGATAATGTTTGAGCAATGTTTGCTTGTTTTGGACCAAAGTGCAATTTACAAGATAGGGGGTTATCTTGCAATATGTCACATGTTGAGTGTGACCTTAGTGCTTTAGCATCATAAGGGAGAGAATGATTGTAAGGGACGTCTCATGGAGAGTGTAAGTTTTAAGTTTGAGTTGGTTTGTAAGTTGCTTGTGCCTTGTGTACTAGTCTTGGTGCAAATTGCAATTTACCCAAAGTAGAGGGTTAACATGTAATTTACCATCTCTAGAGTGATCCTTCTCTTGTTTGACATCATCTAGAAGATAGAGAAAGAGGTGGGCTCCTAGTATGGATCTCAGGCAAGAATTGGCATCCTCATAGTAATAACGATCTATGACAATGTGTATTTTGACCTTGGATTCTAGTGTATCAGTTTGGTGAAGAGTAGTATATCAGTTCGGAGAAGTAGTGCCCTTGGTAGGAGGCTAAGATACTGAGACTTTACCTAGAGTATAGCACCATATCTTGCATGTTAAGCTAAAGTGGTTACACGTGGCCTTTTCACGTGGACATGTGTCACCTAGACTCTTAAGATGATGACACCTCACTTTTAATATCTCTTTCTTCCCTCAAGTATATAACCCCTCCCTCTTCACACAAGTGAACCTTTTTTTCCCATTCATGTTCTTCTTTTCTTGGTGAATAATCTTGGTATCTTAAGGAGCTAAAGGAAGTCACCATGGAGCTTGGGAGGTCAAGTTCCTTGCTCATGGTGATTTCTTGTTTAACTTCCATTTTGGTGAGTTATGTTTCTTAGTGACGATTTATTTGAGCTCTGTTCTTCACATTCTTCTTCAACTTCTCTCGACCATGAATCATTCCTTGCATGAAGGTGTTCTTGAGGAAGAAATTTGATGTCTAAGGTCATAGATCATGTCGGATGAAGCATCTCTCTTTCCTTCCTTCTTGATCTATCATAACCTTGGCATCTTCTTCTTCTCTCTTGGAGATAATGATGAGGTCGAGTTTGGAACTCTTGATGGATCATCTTCAAACTTTGAAAAAACGTGTTCTTTGGATCTTTGATCATGGAGCTTAAACCCTTGGTGGATATCTTCTTTAGGTGGGTTATATAATTCTTAGCCTTCACCATTATTTCACTCTTTTTCTTCTCTAAATCATTTTCTTTACATGCAAATAGATGATGATGATGATCTTGAGAATTATTTTGATGAAGGAATCTTATCTAGTTTGCTATTTGAGATCTTGTTCTTTCTTGCTTGGATTATGATGATGTTCCTTAGCAATAGTAATGTTTGGTGGCCGATATCCTAAGCTTGAAGATGACAAGTTGGCATAACACTAAGGGGGTTAAACTGAGATGTAATGTGGTGCTTAAATCGACATGCTTAGTTGGCACTTAAACTGACACACCTTGGGGAGGTTAATCCTTCATACCTTTCTTGTGAGTAGTCGACACATCATGTACTAAGTCGACACACATGGAAATATCAAACCAATATGCTTTGATGGGGCTAACTCGACATGCTGATATGAAGTGCTTAAACTGTTACCCTATATTGTGAAGTAACCCGCCATCTTAGGTCAAGTACAAAGTCAACATACCAAGAGATGACAAACCGATATACCTTGTTAATTCCTATCCTGACACACCTTGAGAATGCTAATCCTGCACGCTATGGGTTTTGGTAGTCGACACACTTTGATAAGGTCAAGCTGACACACCATAGAGGTACTAAACTAAGGTACCCTTCTATAGGAGAGAGGCCGACACACTTTGTGCAGTAAGTGGTTGACACATCAGGGGGAGGCTAAGTCAAGATTCTATCTTGTTGAGTGAGAGGACGACACACTTAAAGTGCTAAACTGATACCTCATGTTGGGAGGTGAAACTAATATATCATGATGAAGGTAAAACCTATAACTTAGGCTGAAGGTTTAAACCAATATCTTGGGCTAAGTAATAGAACAAGATACCATGTAATTGATTAGTTAACACATGTGTGATGAAGGACCGTCACACCTATACTCTTGAATGTTGATATAACCAATACATAGTGTAATCATCTATCTAAGATGATGTAACTATGAATGGTCAATTATTAACTATGATGCTTAATCCTAAGACTCTCCAAACATGCAAGAAGTAATGGGAGTAGGGTTTAGTGGTGAAGTAATCATATAACAATCCTAATCTTGAGATAAGACAGCCTATGTGCTCACCCTATTGAGAGATTGTAATTCATGACGTATCTTTTCTAATTCCTTTCCATATGATTCATAACTAGATGGTGAATATTAATGTTGCAACCATGTGAGGACCCAGGTGAACCTTATAAAGTGCATATGATGACTATAAGCTTTATTGAAACAAAAGGGTGTTAGCAATTGTGTAGGAATCATATGAATAAGTTAATGAGCTAATAAGTGCCTTGTGTATAGTTTGAAGTAAAATCCTCTAGATATGTAATCTAAGGATTTTCATCCCTTAGTAATATGATATGTTTAACGACTTGTGGGAGGAAATAACATATGGATCCCTTAATGATGCGACATTATGTGGGTGCATGGTCAATATGTTTATATAATGCATGGTTATAACACATGTGTAACCTAATAAGATAAAACACATATACATGTATGCAATGGTGATGCCTAGTAATGTTGTTCAATCCTAGATCAATTCCAAGAAAGTGGGAAATGGTGTATTTAGGGTTTGGATATAATAATTATGAGGAAAAACTCTAATCAGGTTATGTGTAAAGAATACTGGCCCTAATCTCAGGGAAGGTTACTTTTTTTGAGTATGCATGATTAAAAGCATGAGACTTTTATCTCTCTCTTTTATTCACATAACGTTAATCTTATAGATTAATGGAATATTATATCTTGTGAGTGCTATGACGATGATTAACTAATACTAAGTGATGAATTTGAGCCTTGATAAGGGAGCATGGGAAGTATGAATATGTGAATGTGTAGACTTGGTTATTATAAATAATGCATAGCCTTATACATTCCAAACTTATGGGAGGTAGTGAAATTTGATGATTCGTAAATAAATGATGCTTGGGAACCCTATGTGGTTAAGCATGAAATTTAACCTTGATTGATGGGACATATGATGCATGGTGTGCTTTACCTAAAAGTATTCAGTGTATTGAGACATATTTCCCCTCTATTTGTGTAAAGTTAACCTTGCATATGAGATGGATTTCATATCTAATGATTACTATGGTGTATATGTGATGTAGCACAAGTGATGCTTGGCATGAGTAATGCCTGCATTCTCAATAAGGCATGTTGAGATAATAACAAATCACAAGAATGATGTGATAGGTCTTATGACCTGGTAGAGGCTTAGTGCCTAGTTGAGGTGATATCCTCTAGTACTAAAATGAGGGATTGATGTCCCATGATAATGTGATGATGGTGATAAACTCATGAATGACAATGCATAGTACCATGTGATGATGATGTGATGATAAGTATAGTCTTTTGATTGACAGGTGAATAATTCCCTATGATGTTGAGATGAGAAATTATATCTCCTACATTTTATATCTTCTGAAGTTGTTATATAGCCATGTTTATTAGAGATGAATTAGGGTTTGTTTGTCCACTTGTTTGATGTAGCCTTAATTCACCCAATTGGAGATAACTAATCAAGTGAAACCCTAATCATGTAGTGCCCTATGCCATAGAACCATCTTCAGTGCCAGTACATTCTAGATGGTGAAATTAATATTCTTAATGGAAACTCGGAGTTCATACTGTTGAGTATGTGGGGTGCTTGTCATCTTGACACCAAGTGTTTCAGGAGCATGGTTGCGGTCATACCTAGCCCACTTTTTGAGAACAATTGCAGTTGAGTCTCAGTGATTATATCATGATATGATTAGAGGAAAACTGTGGTTGTTGCTCAGTGATTGGGTTTGAATACCTTGGATGCTAGTGCGGTGAGCTTTACCATGGTGGGCTAGTTACAAGACTATATGTCGATGTCTTAGAGATTGATTATATGTCACTGCGGTGTAGACTCTTACTGACTGAGTAGGGAGAAGATCTTGGAGTCTGGATCTTCCTAGATCTTGTATGGCACTGATTTTGACTTCGTAGTGGTCAGTTGGATTTGGGTGGTACGAATAAAATTCTCAGGACAAAATTAACTCGTAAATAGCCTTGTAGCATATTTGTTTAGAATCGAATATGAGAACATTGGTTGAAGCCTTGCCTTGCTTTTATATTGTTTAGTCTATAACAGTTAATTATATTTGTTTTTGTATTCCTTCATAAATTATTAATTATTCTACTACTCAGTGGAAAATGCACATTACTGCTCCATATACTTTATTCATGAGGTATATGTCATTTACTTGACTCTGCTCAACCTGCTCAGTATGTTAATTTATCTACTTAGTTATAAGTGATAATAATAGAGTTGGTGGAGAGTTATATCTCTCACTGGGAATTTTGTCTCACCTTGTTGGTTAAATTGAAAAACCACTAAGGGGGGGGGGGGTGAATAGGGTTTTAAAGTTAATTTAACAATTATTTAACTCAAACAACCACAAATGAAAAAGTAAGAAGGAGAAGGGATTTAGAGTGGTTCCTACCTTAGCAAATACTAAGGCAGTCAGTCCACTACCCGGTTGCTTACCCAACCGCTATTTTGAAAGTATTAATTTTATTACCTTCACAAGGAATTACACAAAATACAATACTTTCTTATACCCCTTTGAACAACCTTCACTTTGAAGTAGATGCACCAACTCGAGGTAGCCTTTTTGAAGTAACTCCAAGCTCCCCCTTGAAGTAGCCGTCCTCTTAGAAGTAACCTCCCATTGCACCAGCCTTCTTGAAGTAGTTCAAAGTCTCCTTCTTCACCAAGAAGATCACAACCCTCTCCAATCCGCAGCCTCCAACCTAGGAGTAGCAAGGAGAGTACAAGCAATGAAAGTGAACAAGAAAGGAAAATGGAAATTACAACTTATCCTTTGAAGCACAAGGCTTGATTTGCCTATATCAAGCGTGTAGATCTCCTAACCAATGTATATGGAAGTGTGATTGTTGTGGATAGTAGATACTAGCCTATAGGACACGAATTTAGAGCAAGGTGAAGAATAGCCAATTGCAAGTATTTCTCAATTGCTCAAAATAGGTTGCCAATGCAAGTGTATGCTCAAAGATTGCTCAAGTGTAGAATTAGTGAATATAAGTGTCCTAAGGCATGTCCTATTTATAGGAATGACCTACAAGTGCTTAAGGACGTTCTAGACACTTTCTAGGAGTTTCTAAGTGCTTAACTAGCCGGTAGGTATAAGTTAGTTGCATTAGCAACGACTAGTTAATTAATTATGCAGTTGTTGTCAGAGTCCATCTCGGTCGAGGAATTTTCGACCGGGATACCTACTCGGTCGAAGTTTTGTCGACCGACAGGCTCTCTGGATCAAGTATTTGCAACGTTCATCTCCAACTGCCAACTACCTTGTTAGTTGTGTCTAACGGCTACCTGGGTCTTTCTCGGTCGAGAAACTTGTCGACCAAGAGTGTCTCAGTCGAGGATTTTTTCGACCGAGATTGAACCTGTTTCAATGTTTCAATTAAAGTACTAAGTGTGTATGTGAGTGTGCATATGTGACACTATTGAAGGGGATGACCTGTCTAAGTGTAGTGATTGGCTAGGGAAGATCTAACGCTTGATTTACATGAAGTCTAAGTACTTGTACATTATATATTTGTACAAGTTTACATTTGATTACATTTTATGAAAGTTATAAGCATTCAAGCATATAGATTCCCTAGTACTTTGTCATCCACCTCATATCTGCAATGCTCAAGTAGCACGTTAGATCAACAAGAATGAAATGTTTGTCATTATCAAAACAAAAGAGTTTTACTGATGTCCATTTAGCCAACAATCTCCCCCTTTTTGAAGATGACAAACATTTCTAAAATATAATTAAGGAAATATAAAACATGTGAGTTTCATACCTGAAGATTACCTTTGTGAATTTCTTCTCTTGTTTATAAAATGTGTGCTTATTATTCCCCATGAATTATAGAACATGAAATCCAATTCTTTAGGGAATATAGCAACTTTCAATGTAAAGCCAAGAGTTTATGAAACTCATTGATTTACTAAGTTTTAAGATTTATTGTTATTTCTCCCCCTTTGTCATTTCAAAAAGATATCCGTTACAAACAAGAACACTCCCCCTTAATTAGATGTCCCATCAAATCCAATGAAGAAGATGTCCATTTAAAAAGCCAAAAATAATGCAAAGCCAAAAAATGATGTCCATTTTTAAGAATCACAAATATCAAAGAAAACATCTTCTAAAGGAGTGATAAGAAGTTGCTTCCTTATTTTGTTGAATTGATCTAGTGGAAGCGGTTTTGTGAAAATATCAGCCAATTGATCTTCCATATCAACATGATGAAGAGAAACATGATTCTTAGAGATATGATCACTTAAAAAGTGATGACGGATTTCAATATGTTTAGCTCGACTGTATAAAATAGGATTGTGTGCTAAGTTTATAGCGCTTGTGTTGTCACATAAGATGGACGTAGATGAAAGAGTAAACCGTAATCGTTTAACACTTGTTGCATATAAAGTACTTGAGCACAACAAGATCCGGCTGCCATATATTCAGCTTCAGTTGTAGAGAGGGCAACCATGTTTTGTTTCTTGCTAAACCAAGATACTAAAGCTCTTCCTAATAAGAAACAACCACCACTAGTGCTCTTGCGGTCAAGTCGACAACCAGCATAATCAGCATCAGTATAAGCTTTAAAATCCAAGGATTGTCCTTTTGGGTACCATAAGCCAAAGCATGTGGTGTCGGCTAAGTATCGAAGAATCCATTTAACTGCTTGAAAATGAGAGTGCATGGGTTGTGATTGAAATCGAGCACAAAGACCAACGGAAAACATGATGTCCGGTCTAGAAGCGGTTAAGTAAAGCAAACTACCAATCATGGCTCTATATAAGGAATCATCAATAGGTTCCCCATTTTCATCCTTATCAATTTTAATAGAGGTAGCCATAGGAGTAGTAGCATGTTTGCACTGATCCATCCCAAAACGTTTTAAGAGTTCTTTAGTATACTTTTCTTGGTTTATAAAAATCCCGGCAGGCGTTTGTTTAATTTGGAAACCAATAAAGAAAGTTAGTTCACCCATGAGGCTCATTTCAAATTCTTTTTGCATGTTACTGAATTGTGTGCACAATGATTCATTTGATGCTCCAAAAATAATATCATCAACATATATTTGAACAACTAGAAAATCAGATGTATATGTTTTGAAAAATAAAGTAGAATTTGAATTTCCAATAGAAAAACCATTATCAAAAAGATATGTCTTGAGCCTTTCATACCAGTTCCTAGGTGATTGTTTTAAGCCATAAAGTGCTTTCTTAAGTTTATAAACATGGTCACCTCTTTCCGGTATTTCAAAACTAGGTGGTTGGGCAACATATACTTCTTCTTGAATGATTCCGTTTAGAAATGTGCTTTTTACATCCATTTGGTAGAGTTTGATGTTTTTATGTGCAGCAATAGCTAGTAACATTCTAATAGCTTCAAGTCTAGCTACTGGTGCATACGTTTCATCAAAGTCTATTCCTTCTTGTTGATTATATCCTTATGCTACTAACCGAGCTTTATTCCTTATTACTTCCCCTGCTTCATTTAGCTTATTCCTAAAAACCCATTTAGTTCCAATGATGGTTTTATCTTGTGGTTTAGGAACTAAGTCCCATACATCATTTTTAGTGAATTGATTTAATTCTTCTTTCATTGCTATTATCCAATAGTCATCTTTAAGAGCTTCAGATACCTTCTTAGGTTCAAGAATAGAAACAAAGGCCATGTTTGCAACATCCTTAAAAGAAGAACGAGTTTTGACTTTATCATTGGGATTCCCAATAATTAATTCTTGAGGATGATCCTTAATGAGTCTAGGTATAGGTTGTGTTTCAGCGTTGTCATTGCTTATAGTATTTGTCTCACTATCATTGGGTATGGATAAGTTTTCGAATTGATGAGTGAGATCAACTATTTCAGGATTTTCTGATTTTAGCTCTTCATGAAAAGAAATATGAATAGATTCCTCAACTTTTCTAGAAATAGTGTTGTAGACTCTAAATGCTTTGCTAGAGGTAGAATATCCCAAGAAGAATGCTTTATGTGATTTAGAATCAAACTTATCTCTATCCTCTTTAGTGTTTAAAATATAGCATGTGGATCCAAAGGTATGAAAATAGTCAACTCTAGGTTTCTTAGTATGTAGTATTTCATATGGTGTTTTCTTCAAATAAGAGTGAACAGTTACTCTATTTAACACATAGCATGCGGTGTTTACAGCTTCAGCCCAAAAAGTTTTAGGTGTATCATGTTCGAGCATCATAGTCCTAGCCATTTCTTGTAGTGATCGATTTTTCCTTTCAACTATACCATTTTGTTGTGGAGTGCGTGGAGCAGAAAAGTTGTGAGTATATCCTTAAGATGTGCAAAATTCTTCAAATAAATGATTCTCAAATTCTCCACCATGATCACTTCTAATGGTACATATTTTGTTTTGTAATAGATTTTCAACCTTTGAACAAAATTTTATAAAGACATGAATAGTATCATCTTTGGTTGCAAGAAAATGTACCCATGTATATCTACTATAATCATCAATAATAACAAAACAATATCTTTTTCCACCAATAGATTGTGTTCTCATAGGTCCAAATAAATCCATATGAATCAATTCTAAATATCTACAGGTGCTAAGTACATGTTTGGGGTTTAAAAGTGGTTTTTGTTTGCTTACCCAAGGTACATGGTTCACAATTTTCAACTTGATCAAAAGATAAATTAGGCAAACCACGAACAAGATCATATTTAACTAACTTTTTGATAACATGTGAACTAGCATGTCCTAACTTTTTATGCCATAGTTGGAAAGTATTTTCATTTGCAAGTAAGCATTTTCCTACTACAGATTTCATAGAGTTGGTCTAAGAAGATAAAGATTTCCAACTCATTTTCCTTCATAAACAACATTTGTAGTGTTTTCTATTAACAACTTGCAACAATTTTTGTTAAATAAAACATCATATCCACTATCACATAATTGACTAACACTTATTAAATTATGGTGCAAACCATCAACGAGTAAAATATTCTTTATTTCGAGGTTTGTACCAATGTTACCTATTCCAACGATTTTACCTTTACCATTATCTCCAAAGGTGACTGTTCCACTCTTCTTTTCTTCAAAAGTTTGAAACACATCTTTGTTTCCGGTCATGTGTTTGGAACATCCACTATCAACCACCCAATCCAGCATTAAAATGTAGGTTTTGGTACCCATGTGATGGTCCGGTATGGTTAGAAGCATTTAATTACAGACTAAAAAAATCTGACTCAGAACTTCAGTCGGTCGACAAATGTTCGACCGACACTTCTTTCGGTCGACCAATCGTCGATTGAAAAAGTTGTTGTATTGCAGATTAAAAACTGAAGAAAAATAGAAGTTTTGCTCGGTCGACCAATTTTCGACCGAAATGGTTGCTGTTTTACTCAGGTTGTTGCTGTAGATTTTAATTTGTTACAGGCATCAGATCGGTCGACAACAGTTCAACCGATTATATTTTCGGTTGACAATTCTTCGACCGAATACGTTTTTGTTTCAGTACAGAAGTTCAGAAAAATACCATAATGCTTGAGATCTTTAATTGAGTTGAGATAAGACAATATAATTTGTAAAAAAATGAGCATTAAATCATATCTCAACTGAATTTCATACATTTCTACTAAGTTTGGGGTTTTGGGACCCAAACTAAGTCAGAATCCTTGGTCTTATAAGGGCATGAAAATAAATAATGTCCAAGACGTAGACAAAAATGACAAGTAATAGAGTCAACTTCATTTCTCTTTCTAGGAATTGTGTTCTTAGGTACAAACATAGTTTGAGTCTTGGATGCTTTAGTTCTTTTGGGTTGATTTTTCTTTGGAGCATATCCCAAACCTCTTCTTCCATTGAAACTAGAGGAAATTTTCAGAATGTTATTAAGGATGTCTTTTCCTCTTATGTCATTTAGGTTTCTTTGTAGCTTAGCAATGTCATCCATCTTCATGTGTAGATCTTTTCTTGCTTGATCTAAATCAGATAATAGGGAGTCTCTTTCTTTTACAACATTGTCATAGTCTAGATGGTTACATAAAATTGGTTGGGTCTGAAAATCATTTAGTTTAGCTAACAATTCAGTCTTTTCTTGAGAAAGAAGATCAATATATGTTTCTAGAGTAAGTAACTTTCTATTGCAGTCATTTAAAGATGTTTTTAAAGACAGATTCTCAAGATCAATGTTGTTCTTTTCAGAAGAGAGATCATTTAATCTAGCATATAACTCACTTCTTTAGTTTCTGTTTGCAATCAACATACTTATCATGAGTTTCTTGCAGACTAGTAATTAACTCTTCTTTAGGAAGGTCAAGAAGGCTTACCTCTTGAGACTCTTCATCATCTTATCTTGCCATTAGACATTCCACCTTTTCTTCTCCACCTTCACTCTCACTTGACTCATCCCATGCAGCTTTATAAGCTTTTTCTCCCTTCTTTTTGTGTGAGCTTTTCTTTCCTTTCTTTGCTTTAGGGCATTCATTTTTGAGATGTCCTTTCTTTCCACACTCAAAACACCTAGGAGGAGATGAAGAAGAACTAGAAAATTTGTTAGATCTAAATCTTTTATATTTCTTACCATTGACAATCAAGGCTTCTTCTTCTTCTTCACTTGACTCATCACTTTCCGATGTGATGATTTTTGAAGCTTTTAGAGCCACATACTTCTTTTTACCTTGTTGTAGTTCACGTTCTCTTCTTTCTTCTTCTTCTAGAGTTGCTTCATGAGCTTCTAGGTTGCCAATGAGTTGTTCCATCCTCAGTCGGGTGAGGTCATTTGCTTCTTCAATTGTTGTTACCTTGGACTTGTATTTGGGAGGAAGTGATCTAAGGATCTTTGACACCTGATCTTCCTCATAACTTTACCTAAAGCATTCAAACCATTTACAATAGAAGAGAATTTTGCATACATATCACTAATAGATTCATTCGGATCAATACGGAACTGTTCAAACTTTTGTTTAAGCATTCCAATTTTAGAGTTCTTAACTTGAACAGTTCCTTCAAAAGTTATGGAAAGTCTATGCCAGATTTCATAGGCTGTTTCACAATTTGATATCCTATTAAATTCTCCTACTGAAATTGAACAATAGAGAATACTTACAACCTTTGCATTCATTTGATCCGACTTTACCGTATTGGTGTCCCAAGCTGCATATTCTAATTGAGGAAGCTCATAGGGGGTTGACACCATCCTCCATAGATCCCAACTAATCCCTTGGAAATAAAATTGCATTCTTCTTTTCCAGTAGGTGTAGTTAGTTCCATCGAATGCCGGAGGTCTAGCCACAAGTGTCCCTTCAAGGTTGAGGTTGTTGAGCAACCTGTCACCCATTCTTCAAGACTTGGTTAGAGTTCCTTGAAGTCTGCTCTGATACCAATTGAAAAACCACTAGAGGGGGGGGTGAATAGGGTTTTAAAGTTAATTTAACAATTATTTAACTCAAACAACCACAAATGAAAAAGTAAGAAGGAGACAAGGGATTTAGAGTGGTTCCTACCTTAGCAAATACTAAGGCAGTCAGTCCACTACCCGGTTGCTTACCCAACTGGGATTTTGAAAGTATTAATTTTATTACCTTCACAAGGAATTACACAAAATACAATACTTTCTTATACCCCTTTGAACAACCTTCACTTTGAAGTAGATGCACCAACTCGAGGTAGCCTTCTTGAAGTAACTCCAAGCTCCCCCTTGAAGTAGCCTTCCTCTTCGAAGTAACCTCCTGTTGCACCAGCCTTCTTGAAGTAGTTCAAAGTCTCCTTCTTCACCAAGAAGATCACAACCCTCTCCAATCCGTAGCCTCCAACCTAGGAGTAGCAAGGAGAGTACAAGCAATGAAAGTGAACAAGAAAGGAAAATGGAAATTACAACTTATCCTTTGAAGCACAAGGCTTGATTTGCCTATATCAAGCGTGTAGATCTCCTAACCAATGTATATGGAAGTGTGATTGCTGTGGATAGGAGATACTAGCCTATAGGACACGAATTTAGAGCAAGGTGAAGAATAGCCAATTGCAAGTATTGCTCAATTGCTCAAAATAGGTTGCCAATGCAAGTGTATGCTCAAAGATTGCTCAAGTGTAGAATTAGTGAATGTAAGTGTCCTAAGGCATGTCCTATTTATAGGAATGACCTACAAGTGCTTAAGGACGTTCTAGACACTTTCTAGGAGTTTCTAAGTGCTTAACTAGCCGTTAGGTATAAGTTAGTTGAATTAGCAACGACTAGTTAATTAATTTTGCAGTTTTTGTCAGAGTCCATCTCGGTCGAGGAATTGTCGACCAAGATACCTACTCGGTCGAAGTTTTGTCGACCGACAGGCTCTCTGGATCAAGTATTTGCAACGTTCATCTCCAACTGCCAACTACCTTGTTAGCTGTGTCTAACGGCTACCTGGTTCTTTCTCGGTCGAGAAACTTGTCAACCTAGAGTGTCTCGGTCGAGGATTTTGTCGACCGAGATTGACCCTGTTTCAATGTTTCAATTAAAGTACTAAGTGTGTATGTGAGTGTGCATATGTGACACTATTGAAGGGGATGACCTGTCTAAGTATAGTGATTGGCTAGGGAAGATCTAACGCTTGATTTACATGAAGTCTAAGTACGTGTACATTATATATTTGTACAAGTTTACATTTGATTATATTTTATGAAATTTATAAGCATTCAAGCTTATAGATTCCCTAGTACTTTGTCAACTACCTCATATCTGCAACACTCAAGTAGCACGTTAGATCAACAAGAATGAAATGTTTGTCATTATCAAAACAAAAGGGTTTTACTAATGTCCATTTAGCCAACATAAATATCTTTTAGGTGGACTTGCATGCCAAACTAAAGGTCAAATAGCTGAATATATATTATGAAGAGGAACTACACCTGGTGGATCATGGTATATGGATAATATCTAGTAATAGAGTCCTATGTGTCTTT
Organism: Alisma plantago-aquatica; assembly: GCA_963693085.1. Lineage (NCBI taxonomy): Eukaryota > Viridiplantae > Streptophyta > Magnoliopsida > Alismatales > Alismataceae > Alisma > Alisma plantago-aquatica. Next base: position 627,734,490 of record OY856412.1, read on the forward strand.
CTTGTACACTCATGTCCTTGGGAGTGTTCTCGATGTGTTTGATGACATGATGATCGATACATGATTTTTGGTTTGTGTGCCTTTGGTGGTATGTACATACAAGTGGAACTGTTATCTTATGTAACATGTTGATTGGAGAACAATGATGTATCTCATTGAATATATGTTATGAAATGCAAGTGTTGACTCATATGATCCCAGCTCATGGTACTTGCTACAAATCAGTTTTAATTTCCAGTGATTTTAGGTAATCCGTTGATTAGTGGTTGATCGCAATTAAGTTTTGAGCAATCTCGCTTTATGTGGTAAAGGGTGTCACAGTTAGCATATCATCGTTGCAATCTAAGATTTCCTATATTGACCATAGGAAATATCAAAATACATATAATTTATGAAATTACAACAATATAAAAGCATATCATAATCAAATTTCCACCAACTATATAATCATGGGCTCAAAATCAAATGAAAATTGCATTTTGCCAACAATACACATATGGTGGGATCTACTTCACCTCTTATATTTACCATTAGAATCACCTCAAATGAAATTATGTATGTACATAATAGTAGAAATAAATTCTAGTTGTGTACAAATTTATGATTCCATCAATAGTACATGGACAAGAATGTTTCTAGGCTCTCTTGATGACTATGTTTGCAGCTATTACAAATAAATTAATGAACCATATCTATCAACTAACATTAAATACCAATTTGCAATTAGCTAAATATAATATATTTCTATTTGTCTATATTGTAAATTTTGAAATATGCATTTATAGTTTGCTAGCGATAAAAAAGAGTAAGTTTATAATTTTTACATGCATATGTAAAGCATAACATTTTATTAAAACATGTTAAAAAAATCTTATTAAGACCCCCACGATTTGATAATAGTTTATAATATTAAAAATACTTTCTTCTAAGGCTTCCATCTTAGATAGATCTGATGGGAAAAAATTGAGAACCAAAAAGGAATTCATGTTTGATGGTAAATAAACTTATAAATAGTAGAGACTATTTATAGTTTATTTTAAAAAATGTAACATATATTATATAAAAAATAAGTTGGAAATCATTCATTAAGCATGATTACATAGTAATCACATATATGTTTTTAATATTGATAGGTTAAAAAGATGATAGGGTGATTTTATATATATTTTTTCTTGTTATTGATTACATTCTAAGATTTTTTTTAAATGTTTATAAATGAATTTTTGTCTACAACACCTACTAATTGAAAAAAAACTATTTATTGAATATGTATTAAATTGACTTCCTAAGTCATAAGTAAAACTACAAACCTAGCAACAAACAAATTATTGGAATAATATACAAAGTGAATTGAAAAGGCTAGGGAAACTACATCACCACTACCTTTAGAAATGTAAATGAATAGAACTTCTTGTAAAATGCAATATATAAAAATATCCACGGACATCTTTATAAACAGAAATTGTACAATTTATAGTAGGCCCTTCAAGTATTCCCCAAAAGTAGTCATATTTTATACATAGAATGTAATAAGAATATATTACTCCTTCACACTATCCAAATTGTCGAGCAACTTGTGGTTTATATGGATACATCATACACAAGAACTCTAATTTCCACATATAATTTAGAATAAAACTACACATAAATTAATCAAGATATGTTGCATTATTGAAAAACATTTAAGATATACCACGCAACACATTGTAAGCTTCTTCCAAAATCTGTTACCGTTGTACTTTCATACATCACAAACAACACCAAGAAACATGGCTAAATAACATTGGTTTTCATTTAATTAAAACTCAATTGTTGAAAGTATGAGTATTGACAAATAGACAATTAAACATACATGTGTTTTGGCCATCAGCCAATGTTTCTATATGAGTAAGGAAGTAAGGTTTTGTGGGTCTAGGTTTTAGGATGGCTTAGGATTTTCGTAGTAACCTGCATGAAGAGAGAATCAAGAGTATTTATGTAATTATCCTCAAGTTTTCCATGTAGGAGATGTTTACATTGATTCGTTAGAAGAAGAAGAAACAACAAATTTCCTTTCCTTTTCACTATCGCTTCTGTGAGGATAACATGCTCTGCGACCTGTAATATAATAATAGTAAATAACTACTATTATGCATGAAATAAAGACGTTGCAGCATTAGTGCATCGAAATAAGCAAAAGACTCCATAGATAAAATCAAATTAACCGTTGCATAATATCCATCGCTTCATCTTGTTGCGTGAGGGTACTACTATATCCTTATTACGATCTCAATTGTCCCTACTACAAATTCCAATATCATGTCCTAACTACTTCATATCGATTTCTTTTCCATATAGATTTCATGCAGTATAAGTATACAAAAGCATCATATGTTAGTCTGCCCTCGATTCCCTAGCATCTTCCCTTCACCCCATGCTCGTCCGAGCACTCCGCTAATCTGTCGGTGCAAGGCTGCAAGCTATTTATACGAGATAAACTAATAACCAGTCCATCTCACCGAATAGGCAGCAGTTCATTAAGCGAAAACTCTCCAACTCCCCTGACGCAAACAATAGAGTGATAGACTGCCGACTGCCTTTGCAAGGCGCCCTGCTCCTCCCTTCGTATCCCCGCGGCCGCAGACCAGTTAAGAGTTATGATCCTCGCCGGTCTGGCATTGGCACCATTAACAACAGCTGGAAACTTTGAGGCATCGTGTTCCTCGCATTCGATCGGTATCCCTCGACCGCTGGCCAATTATATATTGGCAGGGGCGGAACTAGGAAGGAGGGTGGGTGGGCTCTAGCCCTCTCTTCCCCCCCAAAAAAATGATAAAATATAATTATGAAAATATAAAAAAATATAAATAATAATTAGATATATACATGTTTCACAGTGTGTTTGACATAAAGAGTGACTAGTTGAAGTGGTGATTTGTGTCTTTAGTTGTGTAAATGGTGTAGGTTCAAACAGAGAAGGAAAACCCTAATTCAGAACCAGGAGGCGGCGGAGAGAAAACAGAGAGAAGGGAGCCGAGAGGATGAGCGAAGTGAGAAAGGCGTGAGCCGAATTGAATGGTGAGAGGGAAAACTTGTGGCACTGTAATCCCTTTTTTTGTCTCAGTATTTTTGAAAGTCCAGGATACAGTCCCTTTTATATATATATATACGTATACGTATATATATATATATATATATATATATATATATATATATATATATATATATATATATATATATATATAT
>OY856412.1:628343914-628503914 GCA_963693085.1 Alisma plantago-aquatica
AGTAGAAGAGGAGGAACCCACGATCCCCATCATGAGGAGGCAGGTTCCACGCAAGAACCGTCACACATATGGAGCCTCTAGTTCTTCAGATCCACCACCTTCATAAAATGATGATCCATATTTCATTGTAGGAATGTATGGCATGTTGCACGAGAAACAACAGGGACATCAACAACATACGACAATATTAGAGAGCATCCACGATGTCCAAGGATGGATCTACCACAACCAACATGCAATCTTTGAGAATTACTGACCTCTCTCAGCCAGCCAAGAGAACATGCACACACCCCTACAAAGGATGGAGAGTTACCAGTAGTCTTTCTTCGACATTTACTGGAGTCGGGGCTATTTTGGTGGTTATTCACAACCTCCATCAATGCCACAACAATTGTCGAGTTTTGAGGGGACGTTCTACCTCTTTGATCCTACCATGCCACATCCTCCACCACCCCTGTGATCGGTACTACTGTTCCACCTCTTAAGTTAGAATCTTGACTATGTGGACGTAGTCAAGTTCATTCTTAGGGTTCGGAACAATCTCTATCCTTTAGTTTTATTTTTCTTTTTAGTCTTTATTTTCTTTTCACTTTTAAGTTTTTAATTTCCAAGTTGTAGGATCCACAATCTATCTAGTGTAAAAGTGGAGCTTAATTCTTGGTTCATGTTAATGTCATGTGTTTTTGGGTGTTTGCAATGGAAATTTAAATGAAAAAAATGTAAAATCTTTTGCTCAGTTGTAAAATTCTTGAGTTGCACCACCTAGAGGAAGTGTAAGGGCTACTCAGATTAAGGACATTTGCTATAAGTGAACATCTTAATTATGCATGTAATGTGAATGAAGATGGGTCTTGAGCCTAAATTTATCAAATAGTTAACGAGATCTTATATTGACATTTAAGAAAGAAATCCTAAGGTTACCCTATTTATAGGTCATTAGAGAGGGACATATCATAGTTCATGAAAGACATTGTCTGTTAATTATGTGATTCCATCAATTTTCCACTCAATTTGACCCACCATCTTAAGATGATCAAGTAATCTAAATTATTTCCTCTTGTTTGCATTACACATGATAGTTTCTCTTTTGATTGTATTAGTTACAAAATGAAAAAAATGTTATTATGCATAAATAATTCTTGTGCATATCATCTAGTTGCATAACAATTACATGTAGGTTGCATACATTTTTCATCATTCATTTTTATGTCATGTGGTTAGATTGTTTTTCCCTGAAATATGAATGCAGGGATACACATCCATACCCTTAGGAAAAATAATGAAATGATGAAATGAATGACGTATGTTAGTAAGGCCCAGGTATAACGTTCCATAATGATTAAAATTGTGGGCCAATAAAAAAATTTATTGATGTTTTAAAATAAAGAGGGAGAAAGGATGCCCTAAACTCTTCAGAAAAGAGATAGAAACATTCACCTGATGCATTCTTTTCTTTAATTCATTCTCATTCATTTGATGAGATATTTGATACATGTATTACTCCACCCAATAATATTAGGCATTAGGAGTCATGCATTTTTCATTCTCTTTACCATATAGGTTCATTATGCTCTATTTTTGCATAAACAATTTAGATGCTACTTGCGATTCTTCATTAGCCACCCATTTCTTTCCAATCATTACTCTTATCGGTAGGCCACTTAAATGTTTATTCTACTTGTAAATTCTTATAAGGAGAATTGCTTCCAAGTAGTTGTTAGTCAGGAAAGAGCAATGTAGAATAGGGAATCACATGATGAACCAAGTGAATGCTTGATAGACTGTGATATTAACAACTCTCTTGATAATGTTCATTGATCTAGGGTGGACATCTTTTATGGATATTTTTGGTCTCTATAGAGAAGTTGATTATTCAATGGTCAGTAAAGGCCAATTTGGACCGCCAGGTGCGGATGGTTGAGAAATGAAATTTATACTTTGTCCTTTTTTGACTTTTCTCAAATAGTTTTGAGGGTGTAATGCTCGAGGACAAGAAACATTTAAGCTTTGGGGAGTTTGATGCACGAGATTAATGTCATTTTCACATGTTATTTATGATTGATTTTTGTGCACTTATTGTTTATTTTCATATTAATTTGAGAAGTATTTACTATCATTAGCATGTGATATGTAATTGCATCAAATAGATGTAATTTTCATGTTCCTGAATGATTTATTATATTTCAAGAGCTTATGTTCTATTTTAGTATATTTCAGGTAATTTACAAGAATCTACACAACTATGTACTACCGACTTTAGAGTCGGTGGTACCGACACTTGCTCAATTTGGAATAGAGAAAAAATCAAAAAGACTCGATAGTACTGAGCCATAAGTCCATACTACTGACAACATCACAATGATGGATCCAAAATTAATTGAGGAAACTTGATACTATCGACTTCGGGCTTGGTAATACTGACAACTGCCCAAGAGACCACAATTATTGAAGGCGTCAGTAGTACTAACACGATGGGATCAAGCAGATTTGAAAATTAAGTATAATCCAACAATTGGCAATTAATTACTCCCAAAGTCACTTATATGACTTAGAGGGATTTTGTCCAACCCTATATATATCATTTTATTATTTTGGATGGTAGCCGAGAGTAAGGAGGGGAGATAGCAGAGAAGATGACCATGTTCTGGACGATCCGAACACTTCCAACTGATGGATTTGTAGCTAGAAGGTAGCAAATCAACACTTGCATGAGAGGGGATCATTTAGACCATCTTCTTCAGGGGTTCTTAGTTTTACTAATGTCTCTCACATTTTTCTTCTTCTCTCCCTTGTACTTGACAATGAAAACCATGTGGGGGTAAACCCCTTATTCCTTAGGACCCAGGAGTAGCCCGATTATGCATTTTAATTGATGTTTATGCATTAATATATAAATTTCTCTTAATTTCTGGATGCATTTATATGAAATTTTCATGAAATATCGATGCTTGATCACCATAGGTAGTTAATTATACATTTAATTTCATTAAAAAAGGAAATTAATGGTTGGAAAATTCATAGAAATACATGTTGTACTCTGCTAGGGTTTGCACGATGCTCTGCTAGGGTTTATGTGAGGGGGCGCTCACGGAGGCTGTGGAGGTCGGGGAGGAAGAGGATGTTTCGGTGGGACCACACCACCGGAAGTGCCAAATGAAGTAGAGGGGACAGTATACGTGGACATGGAAGGTCTGGACGGGGGAGAAGGAGAAGCGACACCAGCTAGCGCCAAGACAACGACGATCGGGGCGGCGAATGTGATATCTGAGGAGCAAGGAGGCTTGTTACAGGGAGGATTGATCGGAGAGGGAGGGGTATTAGAAACGGTGGTTTTATCAAACAACCAGCTATTCACAGCAGAGAAGGCTAATAAAGGCAGTCGCAACAAGAAATCATAAAAAGACTCGGCATAGCGTGAAACTTTAATAGAAACGAAATCATGAAGGGAGGAGTAGGAAACCTACTGCAGGTGAGGAAGGAGGGAGACCCCCCGCCGCCGAGTCAGGCGGACTTCCCATAGCTACAATCTGGAGCGGCCACTAGACATCCCTTGATGGGGCAGGAAACACGGAGTGTATAGGGAAGACACATCAGACTCTACTGTTAGACACTATCTATTCCATTGGGCATGATACCTCTGCATATCATCCATAGCCACATGATCTTCATCTCTCCAGGCACATCCACCTAAAAGGGTTATTAACCAGCGGGGTGAGACACACAGTCCCAGTGAGAAACATAACCCTCTACCAACTTTATTATGATCACAGATAAATGATATACGCAGATCATAGGAGCAGCATACTGAGCATAACTAACTTATTAATAATCTTACCAAAATATCAGGAGGCATATAACCAGGCATTCTATATGGAACATGATTGATAGGATAAGTTTTTTAATATCTTATCACAAGATATAAGGAGCGTACAAACAACTTACAAGATATAACTAGAGCAACTCTACAACCAAGGCCTCAACCAATGTTCCATGTTTTGCCTTAAGAAATATATTCTATACAGTTGGATTATGATTTATTATGCTCGGAGGAAGTGAGTCGTCCTGCTCAAATCCAACCTTCAGCTGCGAAGCCCAAAACTTATGCCATACAAGGTCATTGGGAGAGCCAGACTCCATGACATCACCTCTTCGTGGTCAGTGCACAACAATCATCAAGTAGGAATACGGTCTCTTTCTTAAGTGGCCTCAGCCACAGGGTCAGTCACACAGGCAACCTTTTTTTTTTATCATGAGCCATGGGCCTATTCATCGTTCTCCTGAGCCATGAATGCATTCATGCTCCTTCATACTGAGCCATGGGCCTGATCACCATGCTCTTATACACATATTGAGTCTGCAACCATAGTTTCACTCCAATCCTCCTATTTTCGGCTTGGAGAAACCCCACATATTAAAAAATATGTGCTTCGGGTTAACCCGCAGGAGAACCGGTTTCACCATCACCTAATTACTAACGATGATGGACCTATGGCCAGGGCAAACTACATGTAAGGTTCCACTTGTCATTAATTAATACATTTTAAGTGGATTGCAAGATTCAACCAAGTTTTGTAACATGTAAACTAAAACATAAGTAAACATCATAGATCTCATTATTAGCTGTTACATTATCACTCTTATTTTCAAAGCCAACATTACACGTTACCACTTGGCCTCTTTCCTATCATCAAGATCCATCTCAAGGATCAACATCATTGGGACTCAATCCCATCATCACAGAATGTCACTACCTCTCAAGTCTTACATCATCACCATGGGTTAGCAATCCCTTCTCTCAACATCAAATGACAATACCTCAACTTGGCACTCAGCCTTTATCAGGTCCACAGACCTTCCACATCATACTGGTGATACATGTTATCTCATCAACAAGGATTATCATCATTGAGTGTTATACAGAACACATATTCCTCATAGCTCTTACCTGGCTATGAATTCATTTGATACACATGCATGTTTAGTATACATATTGAGAGAGATAACTGAATCACCAAACATATGTCGTTATGATTATCATGCTATTAGGATTGAAGGTACATGATTGGATCAGCATCCATAATTATAACTACATGAAGCTCAAAGTTGTATCTTGTAAACAAATTACATTATTGTAATAAAACCACGAGCATTCACTATGCCCTATATCTCATGAACATAATCATGTATCTAATCATCTCAATTAGTACCAACTTTAGGTATCAAACATATCCTAATTATCATATCATTAAGATTAAGGTTTATAGGATTGGAACAATCATCCATTATTATGAACACATGAAGCATAAGTCATGGATGGTGCATTAAGAAATACACATTATTGTTACCATACCGTGGATATCCCACCATACCCTACATGTCATGTCATTATGCTGACCATCCCTAAGGATTCATCTTTAAGGATCATACAACCATGCTCTATTATCAATATTATCAAAGGTTCATCTATTGTCATCCATAGGTAACCACTATACTAAGGTTCAGAACCTATCTTGTCATAACTCATCATGATCAAAAGTGTGAGCTCAAGATAACATGCATAGGGTTAACGAGTTAGGCACAACCCTCACTAGAAGTGTCACCTATCCTCACTAATTCTAGGTAGTGACCACAAATCCTCACTAAAGGGGTATTAGGCAGGATACCAACCCTCACCTAAGATTGTCAGCTACAGGCATGACATGCAATCCATGCACAAAGGAAGGGTATCGTGCAACTAGGGATATAAGATGTATTGTGCATTCATGTGCATGGTGGTATCGGGCAACCAGGTACAAGGGTGTATGTCATGCAACACATGGGCATCACATATCGCCCAAAACCCAATCACCCATTAGGGTTAGGGACACTATAATGCTCAAGGTGTCATATCGTCCAACACACATATTGGCCAAGCCGTCCATTCTAGAACCTTCCAAGTTATCGGCTCATACTCTTACTGGGTAGCCACCCAAAAAGGGAAGCATGTGTCGGGAAAAGCATATTGATCAAGACATCACATCCATATATAGGGTATCAACCAAGCACTTGCCCCATTGTATCGCCCAAACCTTACCATGTGCACTATATACTCTTATCGGATTAGGGTTGCTGATATAGGCCAAGATCTCTATAGTTGTGTGTTGTGTAGCAAGGGTGTCGGGTTATGTCCTTCACTAAGGCATATCGGGCAGAGATTCTAGTACCACTCAAAAGCTTAACCAAGAGTGGGGCTCTCATCCAAAGTATCGTGCAAAGCACAACAAGGCCATACCGCTTAACCCATCATAATGAGCAACACCTCGTATTGGGAAACACTCAACTAACTCAACTATCAAGCACTATATTAGGGGAGGGGTCTATAAGGTGTCGTCCAACAATATCACCCAAGAACACCCCCTATCGACCATCTATAGTTAGGGCAACCTTATCATTCAAGGCTCCATGTTGGGCAACTAGAGTTAGGATCATCCTATCAGCCAAACAATCATATCACCCCTAACTAGGGTTCGACATTTGTATCACCCAAGGCACCACTTTTAGGGCTAACACACACACCCATGGTTAGCTCATCGGTTTCATCTACTACGAAAGAAATCACCACTACATCACCCAAGATATCAACCAAGGACACAACCCCAAGAACATGTTGTGCAACAAGGGTATACCATCAACTCATCACTAAAGATCAGTACTTCATATCAGCCAAAGGTCCAACTAGGTATAAACCACCCATATCATCGAAACCCTAAACCCTCAGGTATGAAAGGATATCGGTCACCACACCAAATCATCCAAAAATATCAAAAGTTGGCTCACCTCTCAACAACCAAGTGAGAGGGGTCCTGTACAACCTTTAGCATATCGGGCAACAAGGGTAGAGCAACACCCTATCGGCCAACCAACTCAACCTAACGTCCAAACACCTAGACCATAGGTTCACTTTTCATTATCCAAGGAGAGAGAGGAGTTTTTCCCAAGCTTCTAGAGCATGGCTCACCTCTTAAGTCCAAAGGATATTACTCATGTGCCATCGGCCAAATCAAGACCTAACATGAAAAGCACTATATCATGCAACAACTATATTGGGCAAGCACCCTATCGGGTGGTTCATCTTCAACCACAAATAACCCAATACCATTATGCACAAGATAAACAAAAATAATATAGTAATAAAACATAGCATTCCCATTAGATCAGATTCCAACTTCCACATATATAACTATCATGGAGAAAGGTATCAATTTAAGTACAAGAACTAATATGTGCACATATGAAGAGTGAACATAATAGAGATGGTTAAGAGTTATGTAACCTGCCATAAGAGGATCTCCATGAAAGACATAAAGCTTCCTAATCCAAGTAGAAAACCCGCATTCCTCTCCATGGAAACCATCCATCTGAAGCTCTAAGCTTGTCTTCGGCTCCATCATCATCACCTCAAGAAAATAAAAGAAGAAGATACCATGGTTATGTATAGCTCAAGAATAAGAAAAGAGGGGGAGATAACCACGGCCTTGCATACTCACATCAAGGGCCCATCCATGGATGAGAGCATAAGATGAAGATGAAGAAGAAAGCACAAGGAAAATCTAGCAAAGAAGCATGACTCACCAAGGTTGGGTCTTGAGCAAGGAGTCACTATGGCCAAGGAGCTCACCCTCCTAAACTCCATGGGAGTCTTCCTTATGCTCCCAAGCTCTCATGCTCATACCAACAGGAAGGGGAAGGAAGGTGAATGAAAAGGATCACTTGGTCAAGGAGGAAGGGAGTTATATACACCAAGGAAGAGAGAGGTAGCAAGGGAGAGGTGTCATAACCACATAAACCAAGGTGCCACTTGCTCTTGCACTTAACACCACTTGTTGTCACCTTAGCAACTCATGCATAGACTGGTGATGCACTCTAGAATGGGCATCAGGTAGCTGGGCAGCTGGCATGGCCGATACACCCTTTTGGGTGACACACCTTCAAGCCCTAGCCGACACACTAAAGCACAATGTAGCATATGTGACACACGCTTATATGTTATAAAGGTCATATAGAGATGTTACTCCTCAACTATCATCCAAACAAGGAGCCCCAACCTCCATACTCATCCTAGGTGATACAAAATAGAAGAAAGAAGACTCTAGAGCTGATAAATTGCATATTGACCCTCCACATTGGGTAATTTGCAATTTTCCAAAACTAGCACACAAAGCACAAACATCAACCAACCAAGCTCAAACTTGGAACATAGGTCCCCCACAAGGCGCCCCACAAAATCGTTCTCTTTCTAATGATGCTAGAGTACTAAAGGCATGATCTTCATGTGACATATTGCAATATAACCCCTTACTTTGGGTAAATTGCACTTTGGTCCAAAACAAGCAAACATTGCTCAAACAACATCCAAACGGGACCTACCTGGAAACATGAGCTTGTCACCTGATATCAAAACATCTTAAGAGATTAGATTAAGGTTATAAACACCTTTCATAAGCAAAGCAAAGAGGGTTAGCCCAAAACTTGGGTCAGGGTCCTTACAAGTCATAAACCCCTAACAAGGATTTCGTCCCCAAAATCTCAAGTGGAAAGAAGACGGGTGTTACTCACGCATCGCATCATACAACACAACAAAAGCTCTTGGGTGTCACAGATCCATGACCAACATATTGGATCTTCCCCCAGAGCCAACACATGGTTTCTTAGTAATGGTCATAGACTCAACCCTTCGTCTCATCATCATTGTCTGATAACACTCTTTATATATTGGAACATCACATGCAACTCGTATCACTCAGTGACCGGCCTAAATTGCGTGTCCAAAAAGGGAGCGGATTTGAAGTAGTCGGACTTTTAAATTTATAACTCGAAACCTTCTAGGCCCCCACAACTTTATTACGAGGTCAAAGTAGATATACGGGGTTGAACACAGGGACAAGGGTGGTAGTGTTGAGAACGCGTAATCGACATGTTACACTCCTGTAAGGGCAAGGAGATGATAAAGTTCCCCAAGGGGAACAACAGGAGAAAATTGATAAAAGAAAACTATCTCCAACTGGAACTACGAGGAGAAATTAATGTTTTAAAGGTTTATCAGTTTTTTTAGGGTTTTTGCGCAACGAAAACAGAGAGGGTAACAAAGAAAATGAAGGAGAAAGCTTCAGTAAAAAAAGCGGCAGTAGAAACATCTGGTACCCCTTGTCTCGAAGCAGGTACCTCTAACTAAGCATCAACACCTCTCTCGGGGTTGCTAGTCCTAAGTTAGAGTGGAAAGGTCACTAAAGCAACTCTGATCTTGGGCACTCTCGTACTCCTGTACCAGACCAAACACTAGAACCACAACACCTCTCTCGAGGCTTCTGCAACGGGAAACATGATTCAGTAGCTAGTCGAAACATGATCCAAACGTACAAGCTAGAGTTCGGATGCTAAACAAAGCAATCATCCAACAAAAGGGACTAAACATATAGCAGCAGATAATTAAAATTCTTCTAATTCCATCAACACAAGCATTATAAAAAAAAGGTTTGGTTACATTGCATAAGTAAAGAAAGCAAATGATTGAAATAAGTAAAGATAAATATCGCCTTCTTGATTTAGAAGGGCGATAGACAGTAGTAGATCTCCAAGATCCCTCCAGCCCAATACTAGGTGGGAGCCATGCCCGATATGCCTGTGTCAGGCGGAACACCCTCTCGGGTGACACGCTCATGACGGGCGGACGTATCGTATGGGGAACTCATGCCTGATACAGTCACATCGGGCGGCACCCACTCGGGAGACACACCGTGACTGGTGATGTGTATCGGCCTTGGTATCGTGTCAGGCCAGAGTTTGCTTAGAGTATCGGGTACTCATATCTGGTGTCCTTGTTGGCCGATATCGGCCTGCTGCGGTGCCCGAGGCCGATCCTAAGTGAACCATTCCCTCCCTCTCGGGTCGGGGAAGTGCTCACCTAGTGTCGCCCGACACACCTCTAAGGCATGACACACTAGATCCAGATGCTTTCCTAAGTTGGCTTTCGAGAAATTCCAACCTTTTTCCGACCCATCCCATCGGAGTCTTGTAGCTTCTATTTATAGGCGACGGATGAGAGGAGTTGTGGTCCTCGGAGCGCCACCTGTCTTCCATCAGCACCATCATCATGGATTCAGGGATGCCCGATATGTGTGTCGCCCGATACAAGGATGTCAGGCTGTGAGCGTGTTGGTCATCGTGATGAGTGGGCGCCTGCCGGTGGGTGGCTTGTATCATGCGACACGCTTTAGTTGTCATGGCGAGTACAACTCACTGTCGAGTAAGCGGTGTATTGCCCGTCAGATCCTCTTAGCACGGCGCCCCCGTGTCGCTTGGTAGGCATGTCGTGCTGCCCTATTGTCGGGCAGCGAGTGTGTCAGCCAGCTAATGGGAGGGCTGATGTAGGTAGAACACGTTCACAGGTGGGGACGGGCCTTTTTGCTGATAAATGAGTTGAAAAGTGCGGAAAACTCTGCAAAAGATGATAAAATTGAGTTAAGAGCATAGCGTGGCCTGTTTATTCAAAAACATGACCAAAAGGAGAGGAAAACAGTTTAAAAGGGTAGAATTGATAATGAAATAAGGACCAAAAACATCACAAAATTTGGTGTTTTCAACTCCCCCAAACTTAGCATTTTGATTGTCCTCAATAAATCTTTAAAACTTTGTTTGTGATGCTTCTTCTAAACTGGTATAGTTTTCAGACCATGAGTTTAGACGAGTATTGAGAAGTCTTTAAAGATAATACTGCCCGACCACTAACAACTGACTTTTCCTTTCCTGCCTTATTAAGAAAAAAATTTCTCTACAACTTTGGTGAGGCTTGGGTGCATGATTTTGAAGTTAGCTTTCACACCAAATAGCTTTTGGGGTCAGAAAGTTGTGTGTTTGGTAGGCTTAAGGCTTTTTGGGTTTTTCTTGTTTCCCATTAGTCCATCCAGGTACGGGTCCGTTAGCGGGCGAGTGGTCCCTGCATTCCAAGCCAGTTGGCTTTAGAGAAGTGATTTCACATCCTACGTACCACTGCCCCAGATCTACCATGCCTAAAGATGGGTACTTTTGGAAAACAAGTGTATATATATATATATATATTTGGCACAACTCTCATGCTTTTATTCACTCTCATAAGGCTATTCTCTCTTTTTGGGATTTTGTTGGGTAAGGGAAAACAAGAGGAATTTTTGCTGTTTGGGCAGCTTTTTCCTTCTGCATACACGTCTCTTAGCTGTTGCGAGAAAATTTTTCGAAATTTTTGGTGTGGAAAGTCGTAGTCTTTTGTTGTTTGAGGCTGCATTATCAGAAAGATATAACAAGACCTGCATCCCCTTGGACACATAGAAAACAAACTGTTAAGAAGTTGTATCAGGTTTTTACTATATAGTGTCTTTGTACATATATGTGGAGACAAAACAAGCAAAAAAAATTTAGCAAAATCTTTATATGAGCATGTATATGTATATGTACACATGTTATAGAAAAAGAACAAAAAGGGGTGGAGTTTGAAGAATTTTTTTTTTATATACCTCCCTCACTAGTACATGGTACCCCCCCCCCCCGCAAACTTACTCCACACTCTATCCCAGAGTTGTGAAGTAGGTAAGGTAGGGTAATGTTAACTCAGTGAGGGTTAGATGGTGAGCGCGCCTTTTCCGGATAGAAGCTCCCATACATATTCTCCTCATTTGTTGTGGTAGTCGATGTGGTGGAGCTGGTCAGGTGTCTCTTTATTTGATATCCATTCCATGATGAAGATGTCGTAGTCGTTGGATAGAGGAATTTGTTGTGGACTGTGGTGGAAGAACTGGAGCTCGTGCCATTTGCTTGCTACCGTCTCCAGGAATGGTTGTGTGAACGCCGCCACCTCCTCGTAGTATTTTCGTACTAAGCATTCGAGGGGTGTCAACGTTGTTGATGTACACTGCACTGGATGATCTTTGTTGCTATCCGAGCTGTTGTAGAAGATTCCTACTCGTTGGCGAGTGTACATCGTCAGGAGCGTCTAGTGGTTGTAGTGCAGGATGGGTAGGAGGATAGTCTGTGGAACCTAAAGCAACTCTACCAGAAAAGATTGCTTTGCTCCTGACTCATCGGTGAGGCAGATGTCATTGAACAACATTGGATGAGCTATGTATGCATGTTCAAACTTCTTCTATAATGTCTGGATGTAGGCTTCCGCCATAGATATCGCCAAACATCCTCCGTCTTTTACCATGTCCCTTAAGTCATGAACCGGGACTATGACACTGCATGCCTCGTAGATAACATCTGTCGGGATAGAATCAGCTAACTTTAGAAGGACTTCGTTGACCTGCTCCTGTGTGAGTGTAGAGCACGATAAGCGGTCGAAATTGTTGATCAATTCTTCTGATGTTTCAGGTGATGCAGGGTCTTCGAATCCGTGCACTTCCCGCAGGATCTCTAACTGTGTGCCTGTCCCCTAGATGTCTATTTCTATCTCAGCTTCCTTCTCTAGAGTGTTGCTGGGCTGTGAAGATTCTCCTTCTAGGTCACTATCCAGCAGCCTCTCTGGTACCCCTGCGTCTTGGAAATAGCGCCTATCTTTGATCAGTAGCCACACATATATGCTCCTGAGGTGGTAAAAGTTTTGGCCCTGGAGATTCCTTATGTATTCGTATATGCTCCTGAGGTGGTAAAAGTTTTGGCCCTGGATATCAGTGCTACCCAAGTGAAATAGAAAGTTGTAGAACAACTTTCAATCCTACAATCTGTGAATGGTGTTATAGTGAATGTATATTTCATTTATCACTGATATCCTGAATGAACTTGAGGCATTGAACAATCATCCTATCAACATTCATTCATTTCCTTGACCTCAGAGAAGACTGGGTGAGATGTGTGTGACATCAATATCGCATATTGATTCACACATGCATGTGCATGCCTTTCTCAATCCTACTCATCAAGTGGCCAAGGACATCAAACTCCCTCAAGAGGGACAAATCCCATATCTATCACTCACCCCTCAAAAGCCCCATGTGTCAAAGCCACCCAATCATCACCTTTATAACAACCCATGTTTCAGGACTGCGTTTGATGATGTCAAAGTGTACCCAACGACATGTGTTGAGTGTAGTGATTTTAGGTCTAAGAATCACACTCACCGCCATCACTATGAGAGTTGACTGTGACTACCAAGTCATGGTTCCATGTGTCACTCTCACGGTGGGTCTGTCTGGTACCTTGTTCTCTAACAAGTACCTATGTGCTTGGTTTGATATCACTATATCATGACTAATGAGATTTTGTCATCAACCAACACACAATCTAGTCTTTAGTGTCATTGATGTCTATGGTTATTTCCACAATAACAACCGACTAGGGATTAAACAAGAATGTATACTCTTAACATCAGTATCATCTCATCATTTAGGTCTTGAACCTAAAAGCATATGTCATTGAGTAAAACCATTCTTTTGACATCTATCATGTTACACCATCATCTCAGAAATAGTTTAAACATATAGATCAGAGATTGCCTTTTTATTATTATTCAAATCATTTACAAAGTATCTCATTACAATCATCATATGACTTGCTTTATGGGCATACATACCAACACATATAACCAGACATTCTATATGGAACATGATTGACATGATAAGCTTTATAAGATCTTATCATAAGATATAAGGATCGTACAAACAACTTGAAATATATAACTAGAGAAACTATACATGCAAGGATTCAACCAATGTTTTGTGTTTTGCCTTAAGCAATATATTCTATACAGCTGGATTACGATTTATTATGCCCTGAGGAAGTGAGCCGTCCCGCTCAAATCCAACCTTCAGATGCGAAGGCCAAAACCAGTGCCATACAAGAAAATTGGAAGAGCCAGACTCCATGACCTCACCTCTTCGTGTTCAGTGCACAACAATCATCAAGCAGGACCACAGTCTCTTGCTTAAGTGGCCTCCGCCACAGGGTTAGTCCCGCAGGGTGCCCTTTTTATTATCATGAGCCATGGGCCTATTCACCGTGCTCCTGAGCCATGAACACATTCATGCTCCTTCATACTGAGTCGTGGGCCTGATCACCATGCTCTTATGCACATCTTGAGTCCACAACCGTAGTTGCACTCTAATCCTCATATTTTCGGCTAGGACAAACTCCTCATATTCAACAATATGTGCTCCAGCTTAACTCGTTTCACCATCACCTAATTACTAACAATGATGGATCTATGGCCAGGGCAAACTACATGTAAGGTTCCACTTGTCATTAATTAATACATTTTAAGTGGATTACAAGATTCAACCAAGTTATGTCACATGTAAACTAAAACATAGGTAAACAACATAGATTTCATTATCAGGTGTTACATTTTCACTCTTAGTTTCAAATCCAACATTACATGTTACCACTTGGCCTCTTGCCAATCATCAAGATCCATATCAAGGATCAACATCTCTAGGACTCAATCACATCATCACAAAATACCACTGCCTCTCAAGGCTTACATCATCACCATGGGATAGAAATCCCTTCTCTCAACATTAGAGGATAATACCTCAACTTGGCACTCAACCTTTATCAGTTCCACAGACCTTCCACATCATACTGGTGATACATGTTATCTCATCAACAAGGATTATCATCATTGGGTGTTATACAGAACACATATTCCTCATAGCTCTTACCTGGCTATGAATTCATTTGATACACCTGCACATTTAGTATACATATTGAGAGAGATAATTGAATCACCAAACATATATCTTTATGATTATCGTGCTATTAGGATTGAAGGTACATGATTGGATCAACATCCATGATTATAACTACATGAAGCACAAAGATGTATCTTGTAAAAAAATTACATTATTGTAATCAAACCATGAGCATTCACTATGCCCTATATCTCATGAACATAATCATGTATCTAATCATCTCACTTAGTACCAACTTTAGGTATCAAACATATCATGATTATCATATCATTAAGATTAAGGTTTATAGGATTGAAACAATCATCCATTATTATGAACACATGAAGCATAAGTCATGGATGGTGTATTAAGAAATACACATTACTGTTACCATACCATGGATATCCCACCATACCCTACATCTCATGTCATTATGCTCACCATTCCTAAGGATTCATCTTTACAGATCATACAACCATGCTCTATTATCAATATTATTAAAGGTTCAGCTATTATCATCCATAGGTAACTTCTATACTAAGGTTCACATCCTATCTTGTCATAACTCATCATGATCAAAAGTGTGATCTCAAGATAACATGCATAGGGTTATCGGGTTAGGCACAACCCTTACTAGAAGTGTCGCTTATCCTCACCAATGCTAGGCAGCGACCACAAACCCTCACTAAAGGGATATCAGGTAGGGTACCAACCCTCACCCAAGATTTTCAGCTACAAGCATGACATGCAATCCATCCACGAAGGAAGGGTATCGTGCAACTAGGGTGATAAGTTGTATTGTGCATCCATGTGCATGGTGGTATCGGGCAACCAAGTACAAGGGTGTGTGTCGTGCAACACATGGGCGTCACATATCGCCCAAAATGCTATCGCCCATTAGGGTTAGGGACACTATAACGGTCAAGGTGTCATATCATCCAACACATGTATTGGCCAAGCCTTCCACTCTAGAACCATCCAAGTTATCAGCTCATAGTCTTATCGGGTAGCCACCCAAAAAAGGGAAGCATGTATCAGGCAAAGCATATCGGTCAAGACATCACACCCATATATAGGGTATCGGCCAAGCACTGGCTTCATTGTATCGCCTAAACCTTACCATGTGCATGATATACTCTTATCGGATTAGGGCTATTGATATAAGCTAAGATCTCTATAGGTGTGTGCCCGGTAGCAAGGGTTTCGGGTTATGTCCTTCACTAAGGCATATTAGGCAGAGATGCTAGTACCACTCAAAAGCTTAACCAAGAGTGGACTCTCATCCAAAGTATTGTGCAAAGCAGAACAAGGCCATACCACCTAACTCATCATAACGGGTAACACCTCGTATTGGGCAACACTCAACTAACTCAACTATCTAGCACCATATCAGGGGAGGGGTCTACAAGGTGTCGTTCAACCATATCGCCCAAGAACACCCCTATCGGTCATCTAGGGTTAGGGAAACCTTATCATTCAAGGCACAATGTCAGGCAACTAGAGTTAGGATCATCCTATCGGCCAAGAAAGCATATCGCCCCAAACTAGGGTTAGGCATCTATATCACCCAAGGCACCACTTTTAGGGCTAATGCCCACAACCAAGGTTAGCTCATCGGTTTCATCTACTACCAAAGACATCACCACTATATCGCCCAAGATATCAACCAAGGACACAACCCCAAGAACATGTCATGCAACAAGGGTAGACCATCAACTCACCACTAAAGATCAACACTTCATATCAGCCAAAGGTCAAACTAGGTATAAACCACCCATATCATCCAAACCCTAAACCCTAGGGTAGGAAAGGATATCGGTCACCACACCATATCGTCCAACAATACCAAAAGTTGGCTCACATCTCAACAACCAAGTGAGAGGGGTCTTGCACAACCTTTAGCATATCAGGCAACAACGATAGAGCAACACCCTATCGGCCAACCAACTCAACCTAATGTCCAAACACCTAGACCATAGGTTCACTTTTCATTATACAAGGAGAGAGAGGAGTTTTTCCCAAGATTCTAGAGCATGGCTCAGCTCTCAAGTCCAAGGGATATTACTCATGTTCCATCGGCCAAATCAAGACCTAACGGGCAAAGCACTATATTTTGCAACCACTATATCGGGCAAGCACCCTATTGGGTGGTGCATCTTCAAATTCAAATCACCCAATACCATTATGCACAAGATAAAAAAGAATAAGGTAGTAATAAAACGTAGCATTCCCATTATATCATATTCCAAGTTCCACATATATAACTATCATGGAGAAAGGTATCGATTTAAGTACATGAACCAATATGTGCACATATGAAGAGTGAACATAATAGAGATGGTTAAGAGTTATGTAACCAGCCTTAAGAGGATCTCCATGAAAGGCATAAAGCTTCCTGATACAATAAGCAAACCCACATTCCTCTCCATGAAAACCATCCATCTGAAGCTCTATGCTTGTCGTCGACTCCATCATCATCACGTCAAGAAATAAAAGAAGAAGAAGAAGAAGATACCATGGTTATGTATAGCACAAGAAGAAGAAAAGAGGGGGGGATAACCACAGCCTTGCCTACTCACATCAAGGGCCCATCCATGGCCGAGAGGAGAAGAAGAAGATGAAGAAGAAATCACAAGGGAAAGCTAGCAAAGAAGCATGACTTACCAAGGTCGGATCTTGAGAAAGGAGTCTCTATGGCCAAGGAGCTCGCCCTCCTAAGCTCCATGGGAGTCTTCCTTAAGCTCCCAAGGTCCCATGCTCATCCCAACAAGAAGGGAAAGGAAGGTGAATGAAAAGGATAACTTGTTCAAGGATAAAGGGAGTTATATACACCAAGGAAGAGAGAGGTAGCAAGGGAGAGGTGTCATAACCAAATAAACCAAGGTGCCACTTGCTCTTGCACTTAACGCCACTTGTTGTCACCATAGTAGTTCATGCACGGCCTGGTGATACACTCTAGAACATGCATCGTACAGATGGGAAGCTTCCATGGCCGATATACCCTTTTGGATGACACACATTCAAGCCCTAGCTGATACACTAAAGGACAAGATAGCATATATGACACATATATGTTATAAAGGTCATATAGAGATGTTACTCCTCAACTATCATCCAAACTAGGTGCCCCGACCTCCATCCTCATCCTAGGTGATGCCAAACAGAAGCAAGAAGACTCTAGAGCTGATAAATTGCATATTGACCCTCCACTTTGGATAATTTGCAATTTACACCAAGACTAGCACACAAAGCACAAGCATCAACCAACCAAGCTCAAACTTGGAACATAGGTCCCCCACAAGGCGCCCCACAACGTCATTCTCTTTATAATGATGTTATAGTACTTACAACATGATCTTCATGTGACATATTGCAATATAACCCCTTACATTGGGTGAATTGCACTTTGGCCAAACAAGCAAACATTGCTCAAACAACATCCAAACGGGACCAAACGGGAAACATGAGCTTGTCACATGATATCAAAACATCTTAAGAGATTATATTAAGGGTCTAAGCACCTTTCCTAAGCAAAGCAAAGAGGGTTAGCCCAAAACTTGGGTCAGGGACCTTACAAGTCATAAACCCCTAATAGGGATTTCGTCCCCGAAATCCCAAGCGGAAAGAAGACGGGTATTAGTCACACATCACATCATACAACTCCACAAAAGCTCCTGGGTGTCATAGATCCAAGACCAACATTTGGATCTTCCACTAGAGCCAACACATGGTTTCTTAGTACTGGTCACAGACTCAACCCTTCGTCTCATCATCCTTGTCTGATAACACTCTTTATATAGTGGAACATCACATACAACTCGTATCACTCAGGTATCAGTTCCTTTTACCAGTATATCACCTTACTCGTTATGTTTCTTCTATGCTACTCTAATATCATAGGCTCAACACTAGGTTTTGCTTACTTGTATCACTATCCTTCTACTATATACATTCCAACTATTCCTTCTCCTTCCATAAAGGATGTCTTAATCTAAGGGAGATCTATCTTAGAAGAGGTTATCACCAGATACGTACTCTACAAAACACATGTATGCACATGACAGGGCTCATAAGGAACCTCACTATGTATCACTTAAGACTTATCACAAAAGGAGCTAAATATCTTCGTTATCAGCAACCACATCACCTCGGTTTCAAGCCTACCATGTCTTCCTATCGGCTCCCAAAGGTATATCAAGCACCAACACGGATGGTGACAAATATGCACTATCTTAACTGATCTAGATAGGATTCACAAACCTCATTCATCAATCTCTTCCTGAGGCACATCCTACCTAGATCTTCCTTTACTCGAGACTTAGCTAGGAGTATTCCAAGGAATCAGGTTTAACTTGATGAACCTTTTTCCCAAGACAACCTATCCTTAGTTCCTTTCCTTGGGTGCACACCTTCCGATGTCATGTTTATGCAGAACATAAACCCCTAATAGGTGATAGACATACTCTAGACACTTAGACATATCATAAGAAAGTCAACCTCTTCACCTCAATCAACTTCACACCTTTCCAATGATATCCATTCCTAAGGTTATTTCAATCCTTGACATGTCACATGGAAAGGGATTCACATGATTGTCACATCTAGGAAAACAAAGGATACGAGAAGAGTATACTTCATCTTGCACAACTAGGTCATCCAACAAGATGCTCGACAACATACTATAAGAGTTTAGAGGAGGGTACATCCTAAAATGGGTCATCTGAAATAGATAAGAGGAAAGAAGAAGACAAAGAAGAGGGGATTAACTCCATCTGACCTGCCAGCACACCCTGGTCATCTCACTATTTTTGGCCAGCTCATGCCACAAGATCTATCTGTTGCATGTTGCCCTCTGCTTCTTGGTCAAATCATTTGGACCTCACTTGCTTATCCTTATCAGCGTTCCTCTATGTTGTTTAACTACTGCCTCGAGGGTCACCATATATATCCTGACTCCAAAACAAGCTTCAAATTTGTTGGTTCAAGGTCAAGGATGAGCTATCAAGATGGTTCACCACCATACATTTACGATCTAGGCATCTTGATTCTCAACGCTTTACCAAAAGGCATGTTCTCATGTTCCCATATGCTTGGCAATTCTCATATACTAGTTTTCCTTACCTTGGTATCCATCTCTTGAGTCAAAACAAATCACTTCCAGTTTCTCCTTCAAAGTCTACCGTTGTCACTAGTTCAAAACATGTCAAGAGGATCCTACCGTCATCATCTATAACAAATATCTCTTTCTTGGAAACTAAAGTCCAAGATCAACTAATACTTTTCGAAGTATCCAACCAAAGATCACTTGAAAAGCATACATATCAAGTGACACAAGGTCCCCTTAACTGTCATTCCCTCGGAAGGAAGGAACACAAGGGAACAAACTCTTCCTATCACCCCAACAACACCTATGGTTTCATATCAAAGGGGAGGATATTATCACTTCTTTGATCCTTACATGCGCTTTCAACTATTTATACATCATTAAACTTTGTTCCATATGGTTTTATCATGTTTCCTCTTGGTCTCCTTGCACTCAGCACAGGAAGCATCAGGACCATTATGTGCTATTATTCTTTTTCTTTTGTCGTCGTTTCATCATAATAATTGATTATATCATATTTTTGTTTTCTTTTTGTGAAAAAGATCATTACTATTCACATATTATTTATTGAATGGAGATCCTCTCCCTTGTTCTATTTTTCTTATCACGAAAATGCACTATATACTTTCTCATTTCTTCTTACGTTTATTGGTTGGTCTGAGATTAACTCATGTTCCATCTTATTTACTCATCACTTATTCTTCTCTTTTCTCTAACTTTATCTTTTCTTTCAGGTATTTTCTTCATGTTGTGTGAGTTTTATACTTTTACTTAACTTGTGATCATAGGTTAATGTGTCTTTTGTCACGTATATCTCTAGAGATTACAGTTTCAAAAACTTATCTCATCATATTCTTATACAGATTTAGGTTTCATAAAACCATTACTTTCTCTTTTGATTATCAAGCATCCATGTATTAAGAGGTTATGGTGCATTCATTTACTCCCTTTATAACAAGATGAAGGTATTAGCATCATATTCCTGATTTGCTATGCTCTTGAGATTGCTCCAGAATGACTACATAATCAGATCAATCAAGGAGGAAGCAATCTAAGGCTCCACACTTACCTATGTCTTCAATATTTGAATACTTGGCCAGGGCATCCAATTACTGAGATTAGGTAGTATGCACCATATTTTATGTAATGGTCCAACCTTAGACACCATCCTAATTCTAGTACTAGTGTCCCTGTAGACTCGACGAACCTAGAGATCTGATACCAAACACTTGTGACACCCCATACACAACAAAACATGATTACATGTTAACCAGCGGATTACCAAAAATCACAGGAAATTAAAAATGATTTACAACAAGCACCATAAGATGAGACGTAATATTTATGCCAACACTTTTCTTTTCATAGCATATTTCCAAGGTTCTACAACATAATTTCCCATCATCTCATTACATAAAATAACTATTCCATATGCTGATTTACATCAAGATACATAAACCGAAAACCGTACATCGATCGTATTACAAGAAGCATCGAAAAGATTCACCAAGACCTGAGTGTACATGGACGAAACATAGGACTCTACTTCTAGACATTATCTATTCCACTGGGCATGATACCTCTGTATATCATCTGTAGCCACGTGATCTTCATCTCACGAGGAACGTCCACCTAAAAAGGGTTATTAACTAGTGGGGTGAGACACACAGTCCCAGTGAGAAACATAACCATCTACCAACTTTATTATGATCACAGATAAATGATATAATAAGATCATAGGAGCATCATACTAAGCAGAACTAACTTATTAACAATCTTACCAAAATATCAGGAGGCATATAACCAGGCATTATGTATGGAACATGATTGACAGGATAAGCTTTATAAGATCTTATCACAAGATATAAGGATCGTACAAACAACTTTCAAGATATAACTAGAACAACTATACAAGCAAAGCCTCAACCAATGTTCCATGTTTTGCCTTAAGCAATATATTCTATACGATTGGATTACGATTTATTATGCCCTGAGGAAGTGATCCGTCCCGCTCAAATCCAACCTTCAGTTGTGAAGCTCAAAACCGGTGTCATACAAGGTCATTGGGAGAGCCGGACTCCATGACCTCACCTCTTTGTGGTCAGTGCACAACAATCAGTCCCGTAGGCTACCCTTTTTTTTATCATGAGCCACAGGCCTACTCAACGTGCTCCTGAGCCATGAATGCATTCATGCTCCTTCATACTGAGCCATGGGCCTAATCCCCATGCTCTTATACAAATCTTGAGTCCACAACTGTAGTTTCACTCTAATCCTCCTATTTTCGGCTAGGAGAAATCCCACATATTCAACAATATGCACTCTGAGTTAACCCACAGGAGAACACGTTTCACCATCACCTAATTACTAACGATGATGGATCTATGGCCAGAGCAAACTACATCTAAGGTTCCACTTGTCATTACTTAATACATTTTAAGCAGATTGCAAGATTCAACCAAGTTATGTAACATGTAAACTAAAACACAAGTAAACAACATAGATCTCATTATTAGGTGTTACATTGTCACTCTTATTTTCAAAGCCAACATTACATTTTACCACTTAGCCTCTTGCCAATAATCAAGATCCATCTCAAGGATCAACATCACTGGGACTCAATCCCATCATCACAGAATGCCACTGCCTCTCAAGGCTTACATCATCACCATGGGATAGAAATCCCTTCTCTCAACATCAAAGAATAACACCTCAACTTGGCACTCTACCTTTATCAGGTCCACAGACCTTCCACATCATACTGGTGATACATGTTATGTCATCAATAAGGATTATCATCATTGAGTGTTATACAAAACACATATTCCTCATAGCTCTTACCTGGCTATGAATTCATTTGATACACCTACATGGTTAGTATACATATTGAGAGAGACAATTGAATCACCAAACATATATCTTTATGATTATCATGCTATTAGGATTGAAGGTACATGATTGGATCAACATCCATAATTATAACTACATGAAGCACAAATTTGTATCTTGTAAACAAATTACATTATTATAATCAAACCACAAGCATTCACTATGCCCTATATCTCATGAACATAATCATGTATCTAATCATCTCACTTCATACTAACTTTAGGTATCAAACATAGCATGATTATCATATCATTAAGATTAAGGTTTAGAGGATTGGAACAATCATCCATTATTATGAACACATGAAGCATAAGTCTTGGATGGTGTATTAAGAAATGCACATTACTGTTACCATACCATGGATATCCCACCATACCCTACATCTCATGTCATTATGCTCACCATCCCTAAGGATTCATCTTTAAGGATCATAAAACCATGCTCTATTATCAATATTATTAAAGGTTCAGCTATTGTCATCCGTAGGTAACCACTATACTAAGGTTCACAACCTATCTTGTCATAACTCATCATGATCAAAAGTTTGAGCTCAAGATAACATGCATAGGGTTATCTGGTTAGGCACAACCCTCACTAGAAGTGTCGCCTATCCTCACCAATGCTAGGCAGCGACCATAAACCCTCACTAAAGGGGTATTGTGTAGGGTACCAACCCTCACCCAAGATTGTCAGCTACAAGCATGACATGCAATCCATGCACAAAGGAAGGGTATCATGCAACTAGGGTTATAAGTTGTATCGTACATCCATGTGCATGGTGGTATCGGGCAACCAGGTACAAGGGTGTGTGTCATGCAACACATGGGTGTCACATATTGCCCAAAACCCTATTGCCAATTAGGGTTAGGGACACTATAATGACCAAGGTGTCATATCGTCTAACACACGTATTGGCCAAGCCTTGCACTCTAGAACCATCCATGTTATTAGCTCATACCTTTACCGGGTAGCCACCCAAAAAGGGAAGCATGTTTCGGGAAAAGCATATCGGTTAAGACATCACATCCATATATAGGGTATCGGCCAAGCAGTTGACCCATTGTATCACCCAAACCTTACCATATGCACAATATACTCTTCTCATATTAGGGCTGCTGATATAGGCCATGATCTCTATAGGTGTGTGTCGGGTAGCAAGGGTTTTGGGATATGTCCTTCACTAAGGCATATCGAGCAGGGATGCTAGTACCACTCAAAATCTTAACCAAGAGTGGGGCTCTCATCCAAAGTATCGTGCAAAACACAACAAGGCGATACCACCTAACTCATCATAATGGGTAACACCTCGTATTCGGAAACACTCAACAAACTCAACTATCAAGCACCATATCGGGTGAGGGGTCTACAAGGTGTCGTACAATAATATCGCTCAAGAACACCCCCTATCGATCATCTAGGGTTAGGGAAACCGTATCATTCAAGGCTCCATGTCGGGCAACTTGAGCTAGGATCATCCTATCGGGCAAGCAAGCATATCGCCCCAAACTAGGGTTAGGCATATGTATCACCCAAGGCACCACTTTTAGGGCTAATGCCCACAGCCAAGGTTATCTCATCAATTTCAACTACTACCAAAGACATCACCACTATATCGCCCAAGATATCAAGCAAGGACACAAACCCAAGAACATGTCGTGCAACAAGGGTAGACCATCAACTAACCACTAAAGATCAGCACTTCATATCAGCCAAAGGTCCAACTAGGTATAAACCACCCATATCGTCCAAACCCTTAACCCTAGGGTAGGAAAGGATATCGTTCACCACACCATATCATCCAACAATACCAAAAGTTGGCTCACCTCTCGACAACCAAGTGAGAGGGGTCTTGCAGAACCTTTAGCATATCGAGCAACATGGGTAGAGCAACACCCTATCGGCCAACCAACTCAACCTAATGTCCAAACACCTAGACCATAGGTTCACTTTTCATTATCCAAGGAGAGAGAGGAGTTTTTCCCAAGCTGCTGGGGCATGGCTTACCTCTCAAGTCTAAGGGATATTACTCATATGCCATCGGCCAAAGAAAGACCTAACGGGCAAAGCACTATATCGTGCAACCACTATATCGGGAAAGCACCCTATCAGGTGGTTCATCTTAAACCTCAAATCACCCAATACCATTATGCACAAGATAAACAAGAATAAGGAAGTAATAAAACGTAGCATTCCCATTAGATCAGATTCCAAGTTCCACATATACAACTATAATGGAGAAAGGTATCGATTTAAGTACAAGAACCAATATGTGCACATATGAAGAGTGAACATAATAGAGATGGTTAAGAGTTATGTAACCCTCCTTAAGAGGATCTCATGAAAGGCATAAAGCTTCCTGATCCAAGCAGAAAACCCACATTCCTCTCCATGGAAACCATCCATCTGAAGCTCTAAGCTTGTCTTGGGCTCCATCATCATCACCTCAAGAAAAAAAGAAGAAGAAGATGAAGATACCATGGTTATGTACAGATCAAGAAGAAGAAAAGAGGGTAGATAACCACGGTGTTGCCTACTCATATCAAGGGCCCATCCATGGCTGAGAGGAGAAGAAGATGAAGAAGAAGAAAGCACAAGGAAAAGCTAGCAAAGAAGCATGACTCACCAAGTTAGGGTCTTGCGCAAGGACTCTCTATGGCCAACGAGCTCACCCTCCTAAGCTCCATGGGAGTCTTCCTTAAGCTTCCAAGCTCCCATGCTCGTCCCAAAAGGAAGGGGAAGGAAGGTGAATGAAAAAGATCACATGGTCTAGGAGGAAGGGAGTTATATACACCGAGGAAGAGAGAGGTAGTAAGGGAGAGGTGTCATAACGACATAATCCAAGGTGCCACTTGCTCTTGCACTTAACGCCACTTGTTGTCACCCTAGAAACTCATGAATGGCCTAGTGATACACTTTAGAATGTGTATCATGCAGATGGGAAGCTGCCATGGCCGATACACCCTTTTAGGCGAAACACCTTCAAGCCCTAGCTGATACACTAAAGGACATGGTAGCATATGTGACACATATATGTTATAAAGGTCATATAGAGATGTTACTCCTCAACTATCATCCAAACAAGGTGCCCCAACCTCCATCCTCATCCTAGGTGATGCCAAAAAGAAGCAAGAAGTCTCTAGATCTAATAAATTGCATATTGACCCTCCACTTTGGGTAATTTGCAATTTACACCAAAACTAGCACACAAACCGCAAGCATCAACCAAGCAAGCGCAAACTTGGAACATAGGTCCCCCACAAGGAGCACCACTACATCATTATATTTCTAATGATGCTAGAGTACTAAAGGCATGATATTCATCTGACATATTGCAATATAACCCCTTACTTTGGGTAAATTGCACTTTGGTTCAAAAGAAGCAAACATTTCTCAAAGAACATCCAAACGGGACCAAACTGGAAACATGAGCTTGTCACATGATATGAAAACATATTAAGATATTAGATTAAGGTTATAAGAACCTTTCGTAAGCAAAGCAAAGAGGGTTAGGTCAAAACTTGGGTCAGGGTCCTTACACTGACCGTAGATCCATTCGCATCAGAACTTGCTGAATGGTGAAATGGGTTTCTCACGGCATAACCCGGAATGCATATTTTTGAATATGTGGGGGCATGGAGTATAAGTGTCCATGACTCAGTAATTTCATAAGAATGTCTCAATAGAGAACGGTGAACTGACCCGTGGATCAGAGCATGGTGTTTATGTGACCATGGCTCAGAGTATGGTGCCTAAGTGACCATAAATAAATATCTAGGGATGGTTGCAATAGATGTTCTCCTAAGAGAGCACAGTTGATGATATAGCTGTAAGCAAGGATGCCTACGTACCCTGGCATGGCTATATTGCATATGACATGAGATGTCCTCCTAAGCCTAAGTGGT
The DNA here is from genome assembly GCA_963693085.1 of Alisma plantago-aquatica. Classification (NCBI taxonomy): domain Eukaryota; kingdom Viridiplantae; phylum Streptophyta; class Magnoliopsida; order Alismatales; family Alismataceae; genus Alisma; species Alisma plantago-aquatica. Next base: position 628,370,482 of record OY856412.1, read on the forward strand.
GTCGTAGTGACCGAGACAAGGGAGGTCATGGCAACCGACTCTTCCATTGACCTTGTATGGTACCGACTTGTGAGAAGTTTTTGGTCGGTTGGAGATGAATGGGGTATGCTTCATCTCCTCAGGGCATAAGTGTGATTGCAAAATATGTTCATCCATGTAGCATATATGTTTAAGGATCAAATACGGAAAACATTGTTTGATGCATAATTCAATTATACATCTTAGTTGATAGATGTTTTTTATGACTGAGAGAACCCATCCCGGGCGAAGCCGACATAGTAAACTCTCAAGGCATGAGAGGGTGTGGTCCAGTCACCCCCCTCCCACGCCAAATCAGCATGAATTGTCATTCGCAAAGTGCCTTCGGTGAGGCTTGAACCCGGGTCCTTCATTGGGACTTACTGTGCTCTTATCACCCGGGCTACTACGGACGGACTAGTTGATAGATGTTATTTATGTTTCTTTACCTTCCTTGCAAAGAAAAAAGATGATTTATAAACTCTACCAAGGTTAGATGAAATGTTCTCCTTAAGAAAGGAGATTATCTTATTATGTTCATACAATGATTAATCCTACATGTTAATATAAAAGAACCATGTTCAGTTTTTATAATGTTTATCATCAATAATAATATGGTTGGCAGAGAGTTATATCTCTCGCTGGGACAATTGTCTCACCCCGTGAGATCCACAATTTTTAGGTTAACAAGCACGAAGCGGTGGAGATCTTTCTACATAGGAGGAACAACAACTGAGGTAGTAGTGACCTTTGAGGTTGAGTGTATTGTCTGTCGTGTCTTGTAGATAGAAGTCCTATGTGTCGCCTCTGTACCCTCAAGTCCTTGGAGTTGGTTCATAATGGTTTCATGAACAATCTTAGATTTTGGCTTGTATGCCTTGAGGTTTTATGTTGCTCCAGTATGTATTTTGATAGAGAAACTATTATATGTTGTCCTCAAGATGAGATGAAACAATGTTGTACAATGTAAATCAAGATATGTATGGGTTTTGGATCTTTTAGTAAAAGTTTTCTGATCAAGGATCTCCTTGCAAAATGGTTTTAAATTTTAGTTATTTTTTTAAAACCGATGATTATGTTTATTCCGCATAATTAGTAATGATTTGTTTGTCAATTTTATGACAGTCGTTTCAAAAGTAGTGGGAGAGATAATTAATTAAAGGCCTGATTAATATCGTTAACTCATAAAATCATTTTTTTTTAAAAAAAGTTGCAATATTTCTTTGTAGAATTTAATATCAAACAAAAAGTCATTCTCATTATGATCAGTCCTTGAGAAGGATAGAACTAAATAGGATAATTTTCCATTTTGGTTTAGGACTTTGAGAAGTGTTCTCACTGGTGAGCGAAAGCTCTATGTCCTTGAAAGACCAGAGCTAGGGGAACCCGCTCCAAATGAGCCTAAGTCTAAAATGGATGATTAATTGAAGAATGCCAACGATGTCGTAGACATCAAAGACTTTATGAAATGTTGTAAGAACTATGAGTTTCATGAACAACATGAAAAACATGGATATTCTTGAGATGGTAACACATCTTAAGAATCTTGTAAAGAAAATAAGGCGTAATGTCTCGAAAGCATTGTTTGAGTGCAAACTGGCAGAGGGAGATCTAGTAGGGCCCCATGTGCTCAATATGATTGGGCATGTGTGGATATTGGAATTTCTTTTAGGTCAACTCAGGACCATCGATATAATTCTGCAAGTGTTGCTTGAGTCAAAAAGCTAGTTTATCAAGTGTTACTACTTTAGCAACTTGGCTAAATCGTTGTCAGAACTACTTGGCATGTTGATGCTAAAGCAAGAATGAATAAGGACAAAAATATGATGGTGATCAGTAGAAGTGAGTCAACGGGAAAAGGCAAGGCCAAGAAGAGTTCTAAGGCTAAGCTAAAGTCCAAGTCTTCAACACTCAAGATAAGGAGAAGCGTAAGTACAAAAGGAATGTATCCTTTTTCACTTAAAGGAACAAAGGACAAAGAATGAGATAGAGATCTCTATTTCGGGACCCAATAAGATATAAGCTAGAACTGTACAGTGCAAGAGTTGTTGCCACTATAGTTGGAAGTTGTCATTCATAGGCACGTAATAGAATTAGTGAATTGCTATTATATACATGGCATTGATGAAAACATCATGTATATTGTATGGACAAGAATTAGTCTTTCATTTTATAATATGAGATCTTATATGGAAATGCCCAATATCTTATAAATTATACTTAATAGTTGTAGATATGAATGTGTAGGACACATATATTGAATGACTTGATGACTCAAGCAATGATTATATATATCATTGTCATCTAAAGCACATAAATGAGAAATGCATTTCTAGAATCCTTATGATGGTTATGTAGGCTCTTTTGGTTATTGAACCAATTAGAGACATACAAGACTTATTTATTGGGCAAGATGACAAAAGCATCTTTATTGGATGTAGTGGGAGAAAGAATATTCTATTAAGGCTCATACATATCGATGTATTAGAAATTTTAGAATAAAAGCTAAAGGTAGTCATAAGTACCTCATTATATTTAATATTGCTATCAGTAGATATGGGAATTGTATTTAATGAAATACAAATATGAATATCTTGAAGTGTTCAAGGTAATCATGAATGAAGTATGTAAATAACTTGGTAAAACTATTAAGATACTTTGATGCGATCGATGTTGAAAAAATTTAAACCAAGAGTATGAGAACCTTCTGGGAGATCATGATAATGTATGATGATGAACTCCACATGAAACACAGTGATAATATATCATGTTGCTATATTATAAAGAAGGAATCACAACTTATTAAATCATGGTGCAGTTATCAATAAATCTAGATAATCTTCCAAATTTCTTTTGGCACATGTTTTACACAAAAACTATGTACCATCTAAAATGGTTCAATGGACACCATATGAGATACAACATGGGGGGTGTCCTGATATGTATTTTATAAGGATTAAGATTGAAAGCTTATGTAAGAAAATAGTTTCTTGAAAATCTTTGTCCACAAATCAAATAAATGTTATTTTGTTAAAATACTAATCCTAATCCAACAACAAAGATGTTTGTTGATGTGAATAGCCGTATTCTTAAAGGGTAACTTAGTTCCAAAGGAATCCGTGGGAGGAAAAGTAGAACTCAAATTGTTTAAGACAAATAAGAAAAATTGAACCTAAAGAGGTATAATAGGAACATGGAGAAGCACAAGTTGTTGCGGAATCTCAAGTTCCTTATGTAACACGAAATCTTATAGTTCTGTGTAGAACATGCCTTGAGTTTGAAAGATTATGACATCTTATGGTTCAAAAGGCGGTGAGTTAGTCATACATGATGAGTCAACAATCTACCTAGAAGCTATTGAGGGACCAAAATCTAAAGCATGGCTTGAGGCCATGAGATTGAACATGCACTCCATGTAAACCAATAAGGTATGACCTTGATGGATCCACCTGAATGGGTAAAACCCATAGGGTGCATTTAAGTCTTTGAAAGAAGACCAACATGGCAACGTAGATTGGTTACAACGGGTTTCAAATAAGTTCAAGATGTTGAACATGATGAAATTGTCTCACTAGTTTTCATGGTTAAATTCATCAGGATAATGCTTTCAATTTCAGCTTAGTATGAGTGTGATATTTGGCATATGGATGTTAAAATCACATTCCTTAACTTGAATAATTATTAGGATGTGTATGTGATACACCCTAAAGGTTTTTATAAATCCAGTATTGCAAATAAATTATGTAATCTACAAAGGTCAATCTTTGGGTTGAAGCAAGTATCTTTGATATGGAATCTTCTATTTGACAAGACAATCAAAGAGTTTGACTTGAGTCAGAATGAAGATGGAATTTTTGATTAAAAAATATTCAGTGGGACCATATTTATATTTTACATAATGATGGGGAATACCATCTTTATCCTGCAAATGCTAAAACTGGGTAAGGAAGAACCTTCTCTATGAAGGGTTTAGGTGAAGAATCTTATGTGATAGAAATTCAGATCTATAGAGATAGATCCGAAAATCTTCTTAACATAAAAAGAGAACATACATTGTCAAGATGTTGAAAGGGTTCAACATGCAAGAATCAATGAGAGAAAACTTCTCCATGTTCGATGAAGTTAGTCTCGCAGAAGCCTAGTGTCTCAGTTCTTGTGAAGATTAGGAAGACATGAATAAATGCCATATGCATTCACAATTGGATCTATCTTGAATGTAATGATGTCTACTTATCCCATTATCTCATATGTATTGGGCATGACGAGAGGATGTCTAGGTATCTAATATATATTAGATGTGATGAGAGGATATATATATATATATATATATATATATATATATACATATCTAGGAAACTCGTATGTATTCAATATGACGAGTGGGTATATGTCATATCCCACTAAGAGTCATTGGATAACCATAAAAGAACATATTTAAGTACTTGAGATGCACTAAAAGGAATTGTTCCTTGGTTATGATAATAAGGAAGAGTTGGGTGTAAAACGTTACACTATTGCAAGTTTGCAAAATGACAAATAAAATTAATGATCACAATCTAAATAATGTTTGACCTTAAATAAGAACTATAATTCTAAATAGTGTTTGACCTTAAACAAGAACTATAATTTGAAAAAGGTTCTGAGCTAATTATAATTTTTTAAATCTACAAAAGAAGCTTAGTATCTTTGTGTTATGAGAACAACAGAGTATACTATATGGATCAAGATTTTTTTATGGGTGAACTTGTAAAAGGTTCCAATCATTGATGACATAGTAGAAATATTCTTACAACAATGGAGCTATTAAATAGGTTGGGAATATCAGATAGCATACTAGAACACTTCCATCTCATATGAGATGTCATGCGATGAAGAGATGTGAAACTTGCAAAATATTGACTTGAAGCAAATGTTTCTAACCCTCTATAAAGCGCTTGCGTGGTAGAAGCATGATGGACGTGTTCAGATCACATGAAATAAGATTCGTGGGTGATTGGCTCCAGGTGCAAGTGGGATTATGTTGGTATGTATGCCTAGAGAGACAATCATATAAATATTGGAATGTGGCATTAGATACCTAATTTGATAATAACAAAGGTAATTATGTCTATTATGTTTGTATCAGCATGAGATGATGACACAAACATAGTATATGTCTAAAGAATGATGTTACTCAATGACATATGTCTTCAAGTATGTGACTTGAACAATGAGATCATACATATGATAAGAGTTCATACATTCTTAGTAGTTCCCTAGTTGGATATTACCATGGAAGAAAAATAGACAACAACAATACATAAGACTAGAGTGTGTTTGATTTATGATGGAATCTCATTAGTCATGATATCTGATATCAAGTCAAGAACACATGTACATGTTAGATAACAGTGTATCAGATAGAACTACCATGAGGGTGATAAATGGGGACCACAAAATGGTAGTTAGAATCATCTCTCGTAGTGATAGTGATGATTGTGGTTCTTAGACTTGAAGTCACTACATTCATCACTTGTCGTACATGTACTTTGACATCACCCAACCTAGTCCTGAATACTGTTTGTCATAACGATGATGATTGGGTGCACTGTGAAACATGGGGATAGAGTGTGAGTGATGTAGATCGGATTTGTCCCTCCTATAGGAGAATGATATCCACGGCCTCTTAATAAGTGAGATTGAGAAATTTATGGCCATACCCATGTGACTCAATATGTGATATGTGAGCTCACATTCATCTCAGTTAGTCCGCTCTAGTTCAATGAACATGGATTGAATGTTTAGAGGATGACAATTCCATGCCTCGAGTTCAATCCAGATATCAAAGACCAAGGAACTATACGATCACGGTAACACTAATCACGGATTGTAAGTTGAAGTTTTTCTCCAACTTTTAAATTACTTGGGTAGAAATGATGTGTTTCAAGCCATTGCTTTTTGCTTGTGTTGTCATAATTGGTTATGGATATTCACTTTCAATGTAATTCTATACCTATAGGGTCATATGCATAGGATAAACTTAGATTAAAGGAGTATATTCATGAATGATGTTTAGATTGATTACTAAAGGTGTTTAGGTATTCAATTAACTAACTGAACTTCTAAATTGACTGATTGGACTCCCAACCATCTGATTCAAGTGTTGAACCGACCGGTTGGAGGGTCAGGTCAATTCAAATCAACAATGGCTAATCAATGGTTGAACTAGGGTGTGATACAACTAGTTCACACAGTAAACTAATTGGTTCACTAGTCCCGATTGACCATTTGATGATGTGAACTAATTGGTTCATCATCTGGATTGTCTGGTTCATTGGTCAATTAAATTGGATCAAGGATTGGTGCAAACGTCATGTTGTGCATTAATCGTACATTGAATACCAATGTGATTCAGAATAGGATACTACAAGGAAATACTGGTTAGTGCATGAACTGACCGGTTAGGTATGCGAACCGATCAGTTTTCCATGTACAGGTTCTAGAAAATTTGTACATTCAACCCTTTCGACTCCTGCATAGACTGGGAACCCTGACCCTAGTCCAATAAATAGAGGGGTATTGGGGGCTTCTCAAAACACAATAGTCGCTCTAACAATTGTTATCCTCTTTTATTGTCATAACCAATAGAGAGCCCAAGTATGTACTACCCAATAAAGAGAGGGATAGAAAGGAAGAGTGTATCATGTCTAGAAGGTTGATGTTCAAAAGGGACAACTCCTTCCTGATGGCTCTCATAGTGCAACATGGAGTTTCTGGTTGTCCGCGTGAACTACTCTAGAGGCGGGAATCTGTTGTCTATCACTAGGAGGACACCATTAATCATTGTTCATGGTGTTGCACCAAGAGGCCGGTGGAGGCAACTGTTCGACTGTTGCTACTACTGAAGGAACGTGTTGCAACCTGAAGAGGAAGCATACTGCAGCAAGGGTAATGTCACTGGACTTGCTCCGGGACCAGGTATAACCTTGTAATATTTCCTTCCTAGATACATTGTTGTTTATGCAATCTTACTATCTATGGAAATCGAGCTTTAAATTTTTGTATTAACAGCCTTATCTGTCGCATCCATTTCCCTACACCTCGTCCTACTCAGTTTTGGTTTTTCAGGGACTACCTTCCCCCATAGACATGGAAACTATCAACTGAGTAATTACCATAATTGCATGAATCACCAATGCTCCCTCTCCATTTTCCAATCTTTACTTTTCTCCATGTTTTCCTGAGCCTCTATACCCTACAGCCACGATTGTAGCTCCTCGCTGACATTACCTGCCTAGTCCACCCGGTGGACACTCAACGACAGTGAGGCGACGAGCGAGTTTGCCTAGACTCAAGGATTTGTTTTATGTGCTTCATTGGGTTCCCTTTGCTCTCTGGTTTTGGTTTCTAAATCAGCCACTTCCTCTACCTATTCTCCTTGTTTCCTAATGAGCCAGGGATCGTTTGGTCTGTTCCTCTGTGTGATTCGTCTCACCACTTTGGTTTGACACCACGAGACACTAACTTTCATTATTTATCACCTCACAATTTCTTTTCTCAACTTTAGTACTTCGATGGCCATGGTTCTACCCTATGCTCATGGTTGTACCATGGGCACTGATGCTCTAACACATCCCATGACTCGAGCTTAGGATCGCTGCATCCATCAAGCCATGGTGAGAGAGATGGCGGAGTTTCCCTCCCTTGAAGAGCAATAGTCTGTGCCATGGATCAAGGCAATGGAGCCCCTATAGGGTTCTCATGCCATGGCTTGAGATGAGAAGAAACCATGTCCTTGAATGATTGTGGTACCCCTACCCCTTAGATTGCATTATCTTATTTTCTTGGGAATTTAGTCTTTTGATGTGCTCCTTTGATTCATCAAGTGCCAGACATATTAAAATGTCCAAATGACATTTTTTTCCCCACTATTTCAATTTATGGAATGCCCATTATAGGTTTCTCAGTCTTTTAATATTTTTTACATCGGATTAATCATTGACTTAAATGATGTCATGCTATGGTTTCACGACTTTTGATTGGTCCAAATTGCAAAAGTCAGAACTTTTGCATATGACCTCAGAAAATGATCCAAAAATATTCATTGGAAAGAACTTTTGATTCTCTATTGATATAGCATGTTTTATAATACTATTTTATACATCCAACCTATTTAAAAATTCAAAGGCCAATATTAAGGTTTAATGACTATAAATTAATGTACATATTATTATTTTTTAGTCAAACTACAGATGACTAGAGGCTCAATCAAGTCAGAGAACTTGACTATAAGGATGTTTACTCTAGGTAAGATGTGCCATGAATTTTTGGCATAAGTAATTTTGATTTGTTTGTTGTTTATTTTTTATTATGCACATTAGTATTCTCCATGGAATTATGAATGCTTTATCAAAAGACATGATGTATAGGTATCATTATTTGATTGGTTGTTTATTTATAGTATATGGTAAAAGCCTAACCATGATTATGAATTAAGATTAATGAATCATGCTCAAGAAGGGGAAACCCTATTATACTTTATGAGGGAGAAATCCCATTAAGACATTAAGAGGGAGAAATCCCAATTATAATTCAAGGGGAGAAATCCCATCAATGTAAAATTCAAGGATCATCATAATGTTAATGTTATTGTTAATGTTACTATTAAGATAAATTAAATTGAATTAGTTTTTATATACTTCTCGATCATGGAAGTCAAAAGGTAGTCAAGTGATTTCCTAGCATCAAGGGCTTTCCTAAAAATAGTGTGCTCCTATGTGGGCGTCACTGAGAGATGCATATATCTACTATTCAATTCTTATGTTATTAAGTATGCATCTGCTGTTCAATTCTTCATGTTATTAATGACACATGAATGCTTAAGAAAATATATGTTCAAGTTTATATCAATTTATTTCAAGTTAAGTTATATTTATTTTTATGTCTTATACAATTTCGAATACCTCATATCGATGTAACAATTATTTTGCATGGATGGGGATGAGATGTTTGTAGGCCTCGGGGCAAGTGAAGGATAAAAAGGAAAAATCAAGACTAGGAGATATTCAAGCTTTGCCTCATGGGGTGCCATTTACAAAACTGATCCAGAGAATTAAATGTCATGTATATTGTGCTTAGCCATGTCACCAAGTAGACTAGATTTCATAGATGAGCATTATGTAGTTTTCATTTTGTCAAGAACTATGTATGAATGAATATTAAATAAATGCAAAGTGTTTCATTTAATTTAATTGCATGATCAACATATTGTGACACCCCCATTGAGTAAGAATGCTTCTACTTATGTGATATGAAAAGTGGGGTGTTACAATATAAATGAAGTACTAGAACTTCTTATGAGCTTGCATCCTTCCTTTGGTTTTTGAATGGGGGATTTAGGGGATTTTGAATCTTCGCATGAGCTTGATACCTTTCCCTGATGTCATTGAGATGACAAATCCCTTGGGTCATTGGGAAGTTAGGGACTACCTTGTGATGTACCCTCTCCATTAGTCCTTGAACTAGATGGAGGAGATGATTGGTTCATCTTTAGCACCACATCTCCACCATAATCAACACACGCTCTGGGCTCCTCTCACCATGTTGTCTCCCTCTTCCATGACATCACAAGCCCATCCTAAATGCATATATACAAATATTTGTATAAATATAGGAAGTGTGTACTTGTCATTACATGTAACTTGTATTTATCTACCATTAAAATGACACATGTGGAGTGCACTCACAACATCCAACCAAAAGGATTGATTTAACACTATATATATTAGGTGTCTTTAATAAATCATCACCATATCACATATGGTTCATGAGATATATTAATATATCATCCAACGGTTTATGTAGTTTTTTTACTTATAGTTGATTACAGAATACACATATTCTTTTATATGATGATGTATGAATGTCAGATTGCAGTGATTTTTGATACACATCTTATCTACAGAGGAATGAATCACATCCATATGGTTAGATTTTTTAATATAATTCCACAATTATAATAAATGAATATGGACACATATAAGCTACGTGTACTCAGGTACACAATTATTTTAGCCTATATATATATATATATATATATATATATATATATATATATGTATATATATATATATATGTAAGGACCTTGACCTTCATTTTCGGCTTACCCTATTTGCTTTGCCTAAACCTGGTGTTTAGAGGCTTGCCTAATCACCTGAAGTGTGATTAGTGTTTGTTGTGTTTTGTTGTGGGGTTGTGGTGCAACTTGAAATTTACCCAAGTTCTAGGGTTTCCATGCACGTTTGCCCCTTGAGAGATCCCTTTGTATCTCTTTGCATCTTCTAGGGTTGAGAGGATGAGTTGGGTGCCTTGCTTGAGTTGTTTTGGGCCTCATTTGAGCTTGTTTAAGCTTGGGCTTGTTGTTGGGCTTGAAGCCCTTCCTCCTTGCTTGGTGTATCGGGCAATAGGTGCTTAGGGTGTGTTGGATAGGAGGTGTATAGGCTAGAGGAGTGTTGGTGGGTGTGTCGAGTTGCCATGTTGGGCGACAGACACCCCTCCACCTAGCATTATTTGTATCACACTCTCTTGGACACATGGTTCTTGTTGCTAGCAAGTGGCGAGACCTTGGAGAAGTGGTGTTGGGGTGCTAGCATGTGGTGTGGCCCTTGGACAAGTGGTCCTTAGTGGACGCCACGTTGCCTTGCTCTCCCCCTTTACCCTCTTGTATATATACCACCCACCTTTCTTACTAGTAGCCCCTTTAGTTCCCTTTATCTGTTGCTCTCTTTTCCCTTGGTGGCCGAGAAGAAGAGAATAAGAAGAGGTGGTGGCCGATACACATAGTAGATCTTGCTTCTTTTCTACTATAGATGGTAAGTCTCTCTCTTGCTATCATCTTCTTCCTTATCTTTTTGGCCATGGAGAGTGATGGGTTCGTCTCCATAGTTGGCTCTCTTTTGATGTTGGTTTCTCTTCTCTTCTTGGAAGTGGTCGAAGGTTGTAGGAGGTTCTTGGAGCTTTGAGCTTGGAGAGTTGCACTTAAGGTGGGTTACATAACTTCTAACGTAAGTATTATATCTCCTTTACATGTTGCTTTGATATGCTATCTTGATCGGCTATACATATCTTGCTAAGTAGTGCTTATGCTTTAGTTGGTGATGTTGCTGCCTGATATGCTCCTTAGATCATGTTGGGTGATATGCGTTAGCTATCCTTGTGTTGGCCGATCTCTTGGGTTTTGGAATCTCAAGTGATACCCCTCTCTCATTAGTTGAGAGGTGAGCTTAGGGTTTCTTAATCCACAGAGGTATGGTAGTGTGTCCGTGAGGCAAAACCCCTCTCTCACTTTGTTATTGAGAGGTGAGCCTATGCTCTACATGTTTGGGTAACATGATGAGTTGGCTTGGCCGATAGAGTGTTTTCCTACCCTAGTTGCACAATATGCCTTTAGGGTTAAACCCTTAGTTGGTACCTTGGGCGATATGGTGCGGCCATGCCTTTGATGGTGGGCTTTGAGTAACACCCCTCCTTCCTTGACTTGTGAGGTGAGCTCTAGCTCCTGCCTAAAATGCTTGGAGATTGTGCAAGACCCCTCTCTCTTCAAGTAGAGAGGTGAGCCAATAATCTTGATGCCTTGGGCGATATGGTGTGGTTTCCCAATATGGTTGAGATGTTTGGGCACCATGGCCTTTGTTTCTCTTGGACGATGTCTTGTGAGGTTCTAGAAGCCTTCCCGATATGGGTGGTGGCTGTTACATGTGTGTTATATGGGTGTTGGTTGTTACTTGTGTGTTGGCCGATACATGTAGAAGTGTACAGTCTGACACTCTATCTTAGAGGTGTAGCCCGCGATGACGTGTTGTCTTCTATGATGTGTTTCCAGTCACGAGGCGTTGCACCTTATGTGGCTTGCCTGATATGATGTTGTGACGATCTGGTTGGGTGATAGGGGTGTGTTGTTTGGGCGATACAGGTTGGTTCTTAGAGTGTTGCCTAACATGGTGTCTTGGGCGTTACACATGAGAAGGTACTGCTCGATATCTGTTTGAAGAGGCGTTCCCGGTATGGGAAATAGCCAACACCAATAGGGTTTGGTTGTAACTGATACCTTTGGTGAGAGTCATTGTACCTTTAGCGAGAGTCAATGTATCTTTTGGTGAGGGTAATCCCTGACCCGATATGCTTTTGTGAGGGTTATGCTATATAACCAGTTTGTACCCCTAATATCATTTGGAATGCTTATAAGTAGATGTTATGTATATGCATAGTCATTTAATGTTGCAGAAATATATCTCGATGATGAAGTGTTTATCTACTCATGTGCATACTAACCATGCAGGTTTCATCAATTGAGATGTGTGATCAGGTATGAGCTATGATGATGTAATTAGTGACATTTGCTTAATGTTAAAATGATGTGGTATAAGAACTATAAGAATGCATGATGTGTGTGGCCTGTGAGATGGTAACATGTGCTTAATGATGGGATGGAATCCCTATGATGATTAGATCCTTGTGATGGATCATGACGATTGGAAAGAGGCCAAGTGGCAATATGTGATGTAAGATCCTTGATATAGATCATGATGATGTTGATGGAATTTTGAAAGACAGTAACATTGTGATACAGAATGATGGAATCTACATTGTTTATCCTTATTTATGATAACTTGGTTGACCCCAACAATCCACTTAAAATATATTAATTAATTACAGATGAACCTTTCATGTAGTTTGCCCTAGCCATAGATCCATCATCATAAAGAGCTGGTGATGGTGAAATGGGTTCTCCTACAGGTTAACTTGGAGCGCATATTGTTGAAAATGTGGGGTTTCTCCTAGCTGAAAATCGGAGGAATAGAGTACAACTTCAGTTGTAGAAATAGAACATGTATAAGAGCATGGTGAACAGACCCATGGCTTAGTGTGGTAGGGCATGAATGCGTTCATGGCTTAGGAGCATGATGAACAGGCCCGTGGCTCAAGGTATGCTAGTGCTGAGACATGTACCACGGCGAGCTAGAAGAAAGGGCAGCCTGTTGGAGTTGACCTTGTGACTGAGGTCACTTAAGCAAGAGATTGTGGTCCTACTTTGGATATTGTGCATTGACCACGAAGAGGTTGAGGTTGTGGAGTTCGACTCTTCCATTGACCTTGTATGGCACCTACTTTGGGTTTCGCAACCAAATATTGGATTTGAGCAGTACGACTTATTTCCTCAAGGCATAATCAATGATAATCAAGCCATATAGTATATTTTCTTAGGAAAAACACAGAACATTGGTTGAGGCCTTTCATAATGTGTGATTGTCTTATATACATACTCGAAGTATTTCTTGCAGTTAGCTATATGCCTCTTAGATATCATTGTAAGATGTTACATATATAATCTTGTTCTTCATATTTTGTACATGACTTGGTTATCTTCTATATACTTCTCTAGCTTTTATGAGGTTTTATAGTTTGGCGGAGAGTTATGTTTCTCGCTGGGACTGTGTGTCTCACCCCGTTGGTTTCACCCTTTTTAGGTGATCGAGCTAGATGTGGTGGTGATCGTAGTGTTGCAGATGAGCAGCAAGAAGATCAATAGAAGGCAAGGTTGGCTATGCTACTACTGTGGTTGTTTTGTAGTAGATCCTTAGAGTCTTCCCTGTACTCTCAGGTCCTTGGAGGTGTTTTGACGAGGTTTCACGATGTATGATCTTAGAATGGTTTCTTGTATCCTGATGTTGGCCCTAGTAAGGCATGTTATGTATATAAATAGGTGATGTATCATTGGTGGATATGGAATAGATGGATCCTATGTGTTGGTGGACGTATATCATGCTCATATATATAGCATGTTCTTTGCAGGATGTGGATCTGGTTGTGATAGTTCCTTTCTTATGATATTTTCCGCAATCAGTTTTAATTAAACCATTTTTTGGTAATATGTTGTTTATGGTGGTTCCGCACATTTTCGCATGGCGCTTTGCTATCTTTGTGATGGCTGGATGTCACAAAAATTTTTGGTATCAGAGCTCTGGGTTCATTGAGTCTATAGGGATTTAGGACTAGGCTTGTATCTGTTCTTGTGACTTTTCTAGATTTTCTTAAACTGACTTCTACACCTAGAACAAGATAAAGCTAAAAGATATATGGGAATCATGAACAATATGTTGCCGAGAGCAGTGTTGCAGCATCTATTGATGGAACTAGTGTGCAGGCACATAAAGATCGGGTGCCTGAGGTCCCCCAGTTTGACCTGGCCATTCTTGAGAACCCTACCTATCAACACCTTATGGGGCAACTAATGTCTATGATGAATCAAATAATGGAGAGATTACCTATGCCTCCGCCAAGAGCACCAATTCCCCATGGTGAATCTTTGGGGTATTAGGAAGACCATAGAGCAGCTTCATCGAGTCAGAGCTATGAATTATGCTGGAATGGCTGATCTAGCAGATGTAGATCTATGGCTGAAAAGTCTTTAGAAGGCCTTCCAGATCCTCGACATCCCCAAGGAAGACAAAGTCAAGCACGTTGTCTACCTTCTGAAAGGTAGTGTTGGTAATTGGTGGGCCATCGAGGAGGATAAGTGACCTATTGAGGTGATCGGTTGGGATGTTTTTCGACAGGAGTTCGTCACTCGATACTTCTCGAAGACGTATCTGGATGAGAAGATCAACTAGTTTGAACATTTGCACCAAGGTACTCTGAGCATCACCGAGTACGAAGCCAAGTTTATGGAGTTGCTGAGGTTCTGTCTTCACATGGTGGCAACAGATGATGATAGGATCAGATAGTTTGAGAAAGGTTTGAGTGTCTCGCTGACAACACCTGTTGCTTCTTTGGAGAACTGGGAACGGTTTGCCACATTTGTAGAGTCTGTTCAGAGGATTGAGTGGTCGGTCTGGGAAAAGAGAGAGGCTATATCCAAGAAAAGACATGTTCAGTTTCAGAGACAGAGGTTTGATGGCCCCAAGAAGCCAAGGTTTTTTGCACCTTCTGTAATGCAAAGTTCCAGTGTGCCGTCACAATGGTCACCAAGTAAAGGAAAAGGGTGTGGTTTTTTGCCATCTAGAGCCTACAATACAGCTTCAGTAGCAGTGATAGGGCAATCTAGGTCGTAGTTAGCGGATAGGTCATGCTTTCTCTGTGGACAGACTAGGCATCTAAAGTCGAATTGCCAAAGAAGAGACGTTTAGGTGACGCAACAACTGAGGCGGAGTCAACAAGGATCAGATAGACAACACTCTAATAGCACTAGAGATCAAGTATGTGGCCAAGCATCACAAGCTGGATTGTCTACTCAAGAAAGCAGAGGACGTGGGAGATAGTAAGCAATGACTCGATTCTATGATATGAGTCAGTCGGAGGTGATAGTCAACCAACGAATGGTGGCAGGACAGATGGAGTTGTTTCATTCTGATTTGTCTTCTTCATACTTTATATCTATTCTAGTTGACACAGGCACTACGCACTCTTTTATCACATGTAGTATGCTTGATAGTTGTCTTTTACCTGTTAGTTGTAAGAAAGATAGCTTGTTGTTAGAAACCCCTCTTGTTGGTCCTACAATGCTTCGCGAAGTGTGTCCATCTTGTGTTCTATCTTTTTTGGGACACAACATACAAGTTGATCTCATACCACTTGATATGCATGGGTTCGATGTAATTCTTGGGATGGATACCTTGGAAAGATATAAGGTTGTGCTAGGTTGTGGTTCCAAGTAGGCGGTGTTTGCAGATGGCAGTGAGAAGTGGATCTTCGTAGGAGATAGAAAGATTCTTCCGAAGTGTTTGGTGTCATCAATGGTGGTGGAGAAGTTGTTGTGTCAAGGTTGTAGAGCATTCTTGGCTCATGTTGTGGATACCAAGGCAAAAGGTTCTAGCCTTCAGGACGTGCTTGTCATCAGAGAGTTCACAGATGTGTTTCCCGATTAGTTTCTCGATGTTCCTCCACCTTCAGAGATTGATTTTGAGATCAATCTAGTACCAAGGACGCAACCTATTGCTCAGACATCATACAGGATGGCTCCTGCAGAGATGATAGAGTTGAAGAAATAGTTGTAACAACTTCTTGATAAAGGTTTCATCAGGCTGAGCACATCACCCTCGGGTGCTCCAGTTCTGTTCGTAAACAAGAAGGATGGATATATGCATCTATGCTTAGATTACCGACAATTGAACAAGGTTACGATCAATAACAAGTATCCTTTACCAAGGATAGGCGATCTTTTTGACCAGTTGCGTGATGTGAAAGTATTCTTAAAGATCGATATGCGGTCTGGATATCATCAGCTCAGAATCAAGGAGGATGACATACCAAAGTTAGCTTTTAGGATGAGGTATGGGCACTATGAGTTTTGTTGGTATGTATGACCTGAGAGCCAATCGTGGGATCATTGGTGGGATACATTAAGATTGATTTGATGAACATCAAAGGCAAGCTTCCAATTCTTTTTGGTTCAGTCATATGAGATAATGATAGAACAAATTGAATCTCTAGAGAATGACAATACTCAATGACGTATGCTTTCAAGTTCAGAACCTAAACGGTGAGATCGTACGGATGCTAAGAGTTTGTACATTCTTATTATGTCCCTAGTCAGATGTCATTGTGGAAGGTAGATAGACGACAATGACACACAAGACTAGATTGTGGTGTTGGTTGATGACAGAATCTCATTAGTCATGATATAGAGATATCAAACCAAACACATAGGTACTTGTTAGAGAATAAGTGTATCGGACAGACCCACCATGAGTTTGACACATGGAACCATGACATGGTAGTCACAGTCAGTTCTCAAAGTGATGGTGGTGAGTGTGATTCTTTGACTTGTAATCACTACACTCAACACATGTCGTTGGGTACACTTTGACATCATCAAACGCAGTCCTGAAACATGGGTTGTTATAAAGGTAATGATTGGGTGTCTTTGACACATGGGGCTTTTGAGGAGTGAGTGATAGATATGGGATTTGTCCCTCCTGAGGGAGTTTGATATCCATGGCCACTGAATGCGTAGGATTGAGATAGGCATGCATGCATGTGTGAATCAGTATGTGATATTGATGTCATACATATCTCCTCCAATCTACTCGAGATCAAGAAAGAGAATGAACGTGGACAGGATGACTGTTCCATGCCTTGAGTTCATTCGGGATATCAGTGACAAAGGAATTACACATTCACTGTAACACCATTCACGGATTGTAGGATTGAAATTTGTTCTCCAACTTTCCTTTTCACTTGGGTAGCATTGATGTGTGACTAGGCACCACTCTTTGCTTGTGAAGTCATAAATGTTATGGACTTTCACTGCCAGCGTGGAATGGACCTATAGGGTCACACACATAGGATTTAACCTGGAAGGGGAGTTTATCCACAAAATGATGTTTAGATTGATTACTAAAGGAGTTTAGTAGTTCAATTAAACACTCAACTAAATGATAGATCAGTATCATAGTGTTCAAGGTGTTGGACCGATTGATTGGAGTATCGGATTGATTGAAGATGCAATTGACTGATTTTGCATAGTCTGCTACCCCAACCGATCGGCTCATGAGATGAACCAATCGGCTCAGGTTGGTGAACTGATCAACTCAACTAGTGAGACGATCGGCTCATGTTTCATGAAACGATCATCTCAATTGTTGAACCGGTCGATTCATGTGACCAACAGAGATTGTTTGGAAAGTCAGAAGACTATTTTACAAATACAATTTGTTTCACTTCTACAAATTCGATTTGGACAAGGATTAATATTTGATTAATCGGAAACAAATATGAAAGTCAATTTGAGTTGGATCAGGACCACGAACTCATTGGCTCTGAGCCCCAGACGATCGGCTCAGGTCCCAAACGATCAACTCAGGTCCTGAAATGATCATTTCAGGGTGTGAACCGATCTTTTTAGCTGGCGCAAGTTGGTTGTTTTGTGGAAAATCTCGAACCCTTCTAATCCTATTTAATCCTGTAATGTCGGGGGTAGAGAACCCTATCCCATGACCCTCCTATATATAGGGGTATTGGGGGCTTCTCAAGAAGAACAACTCAGAACACCAGTTGCTCTGTAAAGTTGTCGTTCTCTCTAGTTTTGGTAACTGAGAGAGAGCTCTAGCAAGTACTACCCGATAAGGGAGGCACAACAAGGGAAAGACAACTGTAGAAAAGCAACTGGTTGTAGGAGAGTGTGTTGGTGACTAGTACGCCGAATGGAGGGTGTGACTCTTTCTGATTCCTTGTGGGACAAGGAGATCGGAGTTCCAGGTGGTCCATGTGGACTACTTCAGAGGCGGGAGACTTCTGCCTCTTGGAGGACAACTGTCAATCCCGATAGTCTCGATGAGACCAGGAGCTGCACAGATACCATCTAAGACTGGAGGTGAAGACCACACAAGCCATGAAGTAACGTCGCCGAGCAAGCCTCTGGAGAAGGTATGCCTCTACAAACCATCCTTCATATTGTATAGATGTTGACACGATTCCTTTAATCTAGGTTTGGGAGAAGAAATTTTTTGTTTCCGCTACCTTCTTTGTCTCCCCTAAAACCCAACAGTGGTATCAGAGCCACGTCAGCTGCTCTATACTTTAGGATTATCGATATGATCGATTGTGGTTTGTCACCTTTATTTATTGCATACGATGCGAATAAAATTGGCTTTATGCATGTCCAAACCTAAATCCAAAAATCCCAATATACATATATGATATGTAATATGAATGCACTCGATATGCATCGCCCTTAAATGAGTTTTGTGGTGGATGTATACCGTGGTTATGGCTAATAAACCCTATGCATGTGTGCTTGGTTGTATGTGGTTTCTTGCATCTCGGTATGTGCACCAATTCCCTATCTCCTATTACTGATGTAACTCGAGATTTCATTCCTACCTTTGCTCCCCCCGAATGTAACTCGGTGTTTCCCAATTTAAATGTAAATAGGATAGATTTTTTATTTCCTGTTATGTCAAAGAACGGCAGACAATCTGATGACGACTGAGACAATCAGTTCAAGGCGTGAACCGATCGGTTGGCATTCCAGACGACTAGTTCGAGGAGCGAGATGAGTGGGTGGCAGCCATGATGAGATGCATGATGACCAGGCGAATCGATCGGTTGGAGGAGCCAAACGATCGGCTGGTGGCACCCAATCGACTGGCTTGATGGTGAGTCAATCAATCATGGAGATGAGTTGATCAAACCCAGTAAAGGCAAAGCACAGACTTCATCATGGACAGGTTGCATGTGATGTAGACCTAGATGACCGTGATTCCTCTTGGCTCGAGGAATCAAATTAAGATTGTTGGGTTTTAGAGGAGGCAGAGAAGAAGCGGAAACAAAAAAAAATTCTCCCCAAAACCCAGCACGAAATGAATCGCGTCAACGTCTTTATAATAGGAAAGATGGTTTTTGAATCATACCTTGTCCCGAGGCTTGCTCAGAGACAGTACCTCGCACCTTGCGCGGTCTTCACCTCCGGTCTTGGACGGTGTCAGTGCAGCTCCTGGTCACACTGGGACTGACTCCTCCTCCTCCTACCGGACTGTCAGATGACAGTTGTCCTCCTGAGCGGCAGTGACCTCCCGCCTCTGAAGTAGTCCAAACGGACCACCTGGAACTCCACACTCCTTGTCCCACAAGGAAGTGGAAGGAGCCACACCCTCCTATTGACGTACTAGTCGCCAACACACTCTCCTGCTGTCAATTGCAACTGCAGTTGTCCTTCCCTTACTGCACCTCCCTTTGTGGGAAGCACTTGCTCGGGCTCTCTCTTGGTTACCAAAACCAGAGAGAACGACAACTTTGCAGAGCAATCAACTTGCACTGAGTTGTACTCTGAGAAGCCCCCAATACCCCTATATATATACGCGGGTCATGGGACAGGGTTCTTTGTCCCCGGCAATATGGGACTAAAAGTAGGAGTAGAAGGGTTCGAGATTTTCCACAAAAAGCAACCAACTTGCAACCTAAACTGATCGGTTCACAAGTGAACCGGTTAGTTGGGGACCTGAACTGGTCGGATGGAGCACCAACCGATCGGTTGGGACCCTTGAACCGATCGGTTCACTCATGAACCAGTCGGTTGGGGTTCCAGGTTAGTTCTCGTTTGACTTTCCTTCTTTTTTTTCCAATTGGTATCGAATACCAATCCTATTTCCAATCAAACTGGACTATTGAAACGAAAGAAAAATTCTCACCAATCCTACTTTCCCAAGTTGCTCGATTGCACCAGTTGAACTGATTGGTTCAACACTTGAACTGCTCATTTCACTCTGTGCATGAGCCGATCGGTTCAACAATTGAGCCGACCGGTTCAGCAACCTCAGCCGACCGGTTCATCACATGAACCGATCAGTTGGGAGTGCAGGTTGTGCATAATCAATCAATTGCGATTTCAATCAATCTGATACTCCAATCAATGCGTCCAACACCTTGGACATTATGATATTGAGCTATCGATTAATTGAGTGTTTAATTGAACTACTAAACTCCTTTAGTAATCAATCTAAACATTGCTTGTGGACAAAACTCCTCTTCCAGGTTAAATCCTATGTGTGTGACCCTGCAGGTTCATTTCACATTGGCAATGCAAGTCCATAACACTTATGACTTCACAAGCAAAGAGCGGTGCCTAGTCACACATCATTGCTACCCAAGTGAAATAGAAAGTTGGAGAACAACTTTCATCCCTACAATCCGTGAATGGTGTTACAGTGAATGTATAATTCCTTTGTCACTGATATCTAGAATGAACTCGAGGCATGGAACAATCATCCTGTCAATGTTCATTCATTTCCTTGATCTCAGAGTAGACCGAGTGAGATGTGTATGACATCAATATCACATATTGTTTCACACGTGCATGCACATGCCTTTTCTCAATCCTACTCATCAAGTGGCCAAGGATATCAAACTCCCTTAGGAGGGACAAATCCCATATCTATCACTCGCCCCTCAAAAGCCCCATGTGTCAAAGCCACCCAATCATCACCTTTATAACAACCCATGTTTCAGGACTGCGTTTGATGATGCCAAAGTGTACCCAACGACATGTGTTGAGTGCAGTGATTTCAGGTCTAAGAATCACACTCACCACCATCACTGTGAGAGCTGACTGTGACTACCAAGTCATGGTTCCATGTCTCACTCTCATGGTGTGTCTGTTTGGTACCTTGTTCTCTAACAAGTACCTATGTGCTTAGTTTGATATCACTATATCATGACTAATGAGATTCTATCATCAACCAACACACAATCTAGTCTTCAGTGTTATTGATGTCTATGGTTATTTCCACAATAACAACCGACTAGGGACTAAACAAGAATGTATACTCTTAACATCCATATGATCTCATCGTTTAGGTCATGAACCTAAAAGCATATGTCATTGAGTAAAACCATTCTTTAGACATCTATCATGTTACACCATCATCTCAGAAACAGTTTAAACATATAGATTGGAAATTGCATTTATTATTATTCAAATCATTTACAAAGTATCCCATTACAATCATCACATGACTTGCTCTATGGGCATACATACCAACAGACTCCCACTTGCACTTAGAGCCAGTCACAAAGGAAATGCAGTCCTTGTGACCTAGCATGACCATCATGCTTCTGCTGAGAAAGGGCCTTAGTCAGTGGATCAGTTATGTTGTCTTCAGTTGGTACTTTGCAAATGTTCACATCTCCTCACTGTATGATTTCTCGTATCAGATGGAAGCGCCGCAGTATGTGCTTGGATCGCTGATGTGATCTGGGCTCCTTAGCTTGTGAAATAGCTCCATTATTGTCACAATAAAGCTCAATTGCATCACAGCTACTGGGAACTACACCAAGTTCAGAAATGAACTTCTTGATCCACACAGCCTCCTTTGTTGCATGTGAAGCAGCAATATACTCGGCCTCTGTAGTAGAATCGGCAACTGTTTCTTGCTTGGAACTCTTCCAGCTCACAGCTCCATTATTAAGGCAAAACACAAATCCTGACTGCGATCTGTAATCATCTTTGTCGGTTTGGAAGCTTGCATCGGGGTAACCCTTTACAACCAGCTCTTCCTCACCACCGTAAACAAGAAACTAATCCTTAGTCCTTCACAAGTACTTGAGGATGTTCTTTACGGCTATCTAGTGAGCATCCCCGGGATCTGACTGGTACCTGCTCGTCATGCTGAGAGCATATGAGACATCTGGGCGTGTGCACAACATAGCGTACATGATGGACTCGATGGCTTATGCATATGGGATCGCATTCATACGCTCCCTCTCTTCACAAGATTGGGGACATTGAGCTCTAGAGACGGTGACTCCATGTAGCATGGGGATGTTGCCTCTCTTCGAGTTCTCCATGCTGAACCGCTTCAGCACTTTGTCGATGTACGTGCTTTGACTTAGTCTGAGAAGCCTTCTAGATCTATCTCTATAGATCTTAATTCCTAGGATGTAGGATGCTTCTCCTAAGTCATTCATTGAGAAAGTATTCCCTAGCCAAGTCTTTACCTTCTCTAAGGCTAAGACATCATTCCCCATCAAAAGTATGTCATCCACATACAATATGAGGAATGTGGTCGAGCTCCCACTAACCTTCTTGTACACACAAGGTTCATCTTCATTTTGAATAAAGCCAAACACTTTGACTTCCTCATCAAATTGAAGATTCCAACTCCGAGATGCTTTCTTCAATCCATAGATTGATCTTTGCAATTTACAGACTTTATTGGCATTCTTTGGATCTACAAAACCTTCAGGTTGTGTCATATACACATTGTCATGTATATACCTGTTAAGGAATGCGGTTTTAACATCCATCTGCCAAATCTCATAGTCATAATAAGCTGCAATAGCAAGCATGATCCTGATGGACTTAATCATGGCAACTGGAGAAAAGGTTTCGTCATAGTCGACACCTTGAACTTGTCGAAATCCCTTTGCAACCAATCTACCTTTATAAGTTTGCACATTGCCATCCATGTCGGTCTTTTTCTTGAAGACCCACTTGCACCCTATGGGTTTTACCCCTTCGGGTGGTTCTACCAAAGTCCAAACTTTGTTGGAGTACATGGATTCCATCTCGGATCTCATGGCTTCAAGCCATTTCTTAGAATTTGGTCCCTTCATAGCCTCTATGTAGGTAGTTGGATCATCATCTATGATCAACTCTCCATCTTCCTGAGTTACAAGGTATCCAAACCTCTCAGGTTCAAGGTGAGTCCTACTAGATCTACGAGGTCCTTGTGTTACATGAGGAGACTGAGATTCCACAACACCTTGTGAATCTGCATTTTCCTCTGGTACATCTACCGGTTCAATGTTTTCTTGTTGGGCTTGAACCTCTTCAAGCTCTACATTCCTCCCACTATTTCCTTTGGAAATAAATTCCTTCTCTAGGAATACAACATCCCTGGCAACAAACACTTTGTTGTCAGTAGGGTGGAATAGATAATATCCCTTGGTCTCCTTGGGATATCCAACAAAATAACATTTATCAGATTTGGGTCCAAGCTTATCAGGAAACATTTTCTTGACGTAAGCCTCACAACCCCAAATCTTCATAAAAGAAAAATTGGGATGCTTCCCAGTCCATATCTCATATGGTGTCTTTTGAACCGATTTAGATGGTACACGGTTAAGTGTAAACACGGCGGTTTCAAGAGCATGACCCCAGAAGGAAATTGGAAGATCAGCAAAATTCATCATTGATCGCACCATATCCAACAATGTGCGATTCCTTCTTTCAGACACACCATTATGTTGTGGTGTTCCAGGAGGAGTCCACTGTGATACAATACCACGGGCTCGCAGAAGGTCCTAAAACTCCTGGCTTATGTATTCTCCACCTCGATCGGATCGAAGTTCCTTAATACTTTTACCAAGTTGGTTCTGTACTTCATTCATGAAATCCTTGAACTTTTCAAGGGATTCTGACTTATGCTTCATCAGGTACACATAGCCATACCTACTGAAATCATCAGTGAAGGTAATGAAGTACTGACATCCATTTCTGGAATTAGATCTAAAAGGCCCACATACATCAGTATGTATGAGTCCTAATAGATCACTAGCTCTCTCACCTTTACCTGAAAAGGGAGTCTTGGTCATCTTGCCCAACAAACAAGATTCACATGTCTCTATTGATTCATAATCAAAAGATTCTAGATAACCATCTTTATGGAGTCTAGAAATGCGCTTCTCATTTATGTGCCCTAGATGACAATGCCATAGATATGTTTTGTTTGAGTCGTTGAGTTTTTGCTTTTTGGTGTTTACATTGTATACACTTGTCTCCAAGTCTATCAAGTATAGACCATAAGACATAGGGGCACTGTCATAGAAGATCCCATCTTTAGAAATGGAACACTTTCCATTCTTAATAAGAAATTCAAATCCATCTTTGTCCAAACAAGAGATGGAAATGATATTCCTATTTATGGCACGTACATAATAGCAGTTCTTCAACTCTATTATTAGCCCACTAGGTAGAGTTAACTCATAGGTTCCTACGGCACTGGCGGCAAATCTTGCCCCATTAGCAACACGTAGTTCAACCTCACCTTTCCCTAAAGGCCTACTTCTCTTAAGATCCTTCACATTTGAACAAATGTGAGATCCGCATCCGGTATCAAGTACCCATGATGAAGAAGTAGTAAAGTTAATCTCTATCACGTATACACCAGAAGTAGATATCTCTATCTCCGACTTCTTCTTCCAATGTTCCTTCCATCCTCTCCATGTAGAAGAAATTGGTTTGGCGAGAGAACACTTCTCTCCCTTACCTACTTTCTTCTTCACCAACGCATTAAGTGTACATAGAGTGGATTCTAAGGCTCCTGGCATATCTGGATTGTGCAGAACACTTCTCACAGTCCTCAACCAGTTATGGAATTTATTCTCAATTAATTTTCCCATTTTAAAAGATGATTCTTTTGCCATTCTACAAGAGAAAATTTGCATTTGTCAAAACTCCTTTTGATTTGATTTGAATAAATTTGATGATAGTTAACTAGGCCTTTAATTAATTACCGCTCCCACTATTTTGACTCAAATTGATAGCCCTCACCATTAATTCGGAAGATTGCAACGCATAATCTTCTAGTGGGTCAAGATCCTGGAATCCTCTAAGCCATGGACCAGCTTTGGGTGTCACCCACAACTCAGATCTTCTGGGTAGGCAACTCTTGCCAATTGCATCATATGCAACTCTTGATGAATGAACATGCGCAACACCTTTCCATGAACATTCCGTGCCTCTGGGCTTAGATGCTCTAAGAATCGCCAGTTAAGTCTAACCCAAAAGCCGACACGGTAAACATGCACCCTGCTTTGGCAGAACCTACATGTTGACCCTTCACACTTCCACAAGATAGACGGCGCACCACACTTTGGCGTAACCTACGCTTGGTCGATCAAGTTTGCCATGTGTGTCGCTAATGGAAGGCGTATAAAACTTAATATTTTAATGAGGGATTTGGTTTTTATATACATATACATATCCAATCACCACAATATATAGTACGTATCATATACATGCTATATCCCACAGAAAACATACAAAACGATAAAAAGCAATGATTATGGCCATCCTATTTGTGATTCCTTGAGCCAAGAGGAATCGCGGTCATCTAGGTCTACATCACATGCAACCTGTACAAGATGAAATTTGTGCCTGCCTTTCTGGGTTTGATCAACTCATCTCCATGACTGATCGACTCGCCATCAGGTAGGTTGTTCGGATGCCACCAGCCGATCGACTGGTGCCTCCAGCCGATCGGTTCACCAGTCGTTGTGCATCTCCTCAGGTCGCCACCCGCTCGTCTCATTCCTCGAACCGGTCGTCTGAATCACCAACCGATCGATTCATGCCT
Organism: Alisma plantago-aquatica; assembly: GCA_963693085.1. Classification (NCBI taxonomy): domain Eukaryota; kingdom Viridiplantae; phylum Streptophyta; class Magnoliopsida; order Alismatales; family Alismataceae; genus Alisma; species Alisma plantago-aquatica. The sequence goes on from OY856412.1 coordinate 628,396,332, forward strand.
TGAACCGGTCGTCTTCAGGTCGTCCGCCGTTCTTTGACATAATAGGAAATAAAATCTATCCTATTTACAATTGAATTGTGAAACCCTGAGTTACATTCGGTGGAGCAAAGGTAGGAAAAGAATTCTCGAATTATTTTGATTTACATCAGGAATAGGAGAAGGGAATCGGTGCGCAGACTGAGATGCAAGCAACCACACAAACAACCACACACAGATATAGGGTTTTATAGGCCATAATCATGCTACACATCCACCACAAAACTCGTTTAAGGGTGACGCGTATCGAGTGCATTAATATTACATATCATATATGTACATTAGGAATTTGTGGATTGGACATGTATAAAGCCGATATTATTCGCATCGCATGCAATAAATAAAGGTGACAAACCAAAATCAATCATATCGATAATCCTAAAATATAGAGCGGTTGACGTGGCTTTGATACCACTGTTGGGTTTTAGAGGAGGCAGAGAAGCAGCGGAAACAATAAAAAATTTCTCCCCAAAACCCAGCACGAAAGGAATCGCGTCAACGTCTATATAATAGGAAAGATGGTTTGTGAATCATACCGTGTCCCGAGGCTTGCTCGGCGACAGTACCTCGCGCCTTGTGCGGTCTTCACCTCCAGTCTTGGACAGTGTCTGTGCAGCTCCTGGTCACACCGGGACTCATGACTCCTCCTCCTACCGGACTGTCGGATGATAGTTGTCCTCCTGAGAGGCAGTGACCTCCCTCCTCTGAAGTAGTCCACACGGACCACCTGGAACTCCACACTCCTTGTCCCACAAGGAAGTGGAAGGAGTCACACCCTCCTGTTGACGTACTAGTCGCCAACACACTCTCCTGCTGTCAATTGCAACTGCAGTTGTCCTTCCCTTCCTGCACCTGCCTTTGTGGGAACCACTTGCTCGGGCTCTCTCTCGGTTACCAAAACTAGAGAGAACGACAACTTTGCAGAGCAATCAACTTGCACTGAGTTGTACTCTGAGAAGCCCCCAATACCCCTATATATATAGGTGGATCATGGGACAGGGTTCTCTGTCCCCGGCAATATGGGACTAAAAGTAGGAGTAGAAGGGTTCGAGATTTTCCACAAAAAGCAACCAACTCGCAACCTGAACCGATCAGTTCACAAATGAACCGGTCAGTTGGGGACCTGAACCGGTCAGTTGGAGCACCACCGATCGGTTGGGACCCTTGAACCGATCGGTTCACTCATGAACCGGTCGGTTGGGGTTCCAGGTCGGTTCCCGTTTGACTTTCCTTCTTTTGTTTCCAATTGGTATCGAATACCAATCCTATTTCCAATCAAATTGGACAATTGAAACGAAAGGAAAATTCTCACCAATCCTACTTTCCCAAGTTGCTCGATTGCACCAGTTTAACTGATCAGTTCAACACTTGAACCGCTTGTTTCACTCTGTGCATGAGCCGATCGGTTCAACAATTGAGCTGACCGGTTCAGCAACCTCAGCCGACCGGTTCATCACATGAACCGATCGGCTGGGAGTGCAGGTTGTGCAGAATCAGTCAATTGCGATTTCAATCAATCTGATACTCCAATCAATGCGTCCAACACCTTGAACATTATGATATTGAGCTATCGATTAATTGAGTGTTTAATTGAATTACTAAACTCCTTTAGTAATCAATCTAAACATTGCTTGTGGACAAAACTCCTCTTCCACGATAAATCCTATGTGTGTGACCCTGCAGGTCCATTTCACGTTGGCAGTGAAAGTCCATAACACTTATGACTTCACAAGCAAAGAGCGGTGCCTAGTCACACATCATTGCTACCCAAGTGAAATAGAAAGTTGGAGAACAACTTTCATCCCTACAATCCGTGAATGGTGTTACAGTGAATGTATAATTCCTTTGTCACTGATATCCAGAATGAACTCGAGGCATGGAACAGTCATCCTGTCAATGTTCATTCATTTTCTTGATCTCAGAGTAGACTGAGTGAGATGTGTATGACATCAATATCACATATTGATTCACACGTGCATGCGCATGCCTTTTCTCAATCCTACTCATCAAGTGGCCAAGGATATCAAACTCCCTTAGGAGGGACAAATCCCATATCTATCACTCGCCCCTCAAAAGCCCCATGTGTAAATGCCACCCAATCATCACCTTTATAACAACCCATGTTTCAGGATTGTGTTTGTGATGTCAAAGTGTACCCAACGACATGTGTTGAGTGCAGTGATTTCATGTCTAAGAATCACACTCACCACCATCACTGTGTGAGTTGATGGTGACTACCAAGTCATGATTCCATGTGTCACTCTCACGGTGGGTCTATCCGGTACCTTGTTCTCTAACACGTACCTATGTGCTTGGTTTGATATCACTATATCATGACTAATGAGATTCTGTCATCAACCAACACACAATATAGTCTTCAGTGTTATTGATGTCTATGGTTATTTCCACAATAACAACTGACTAGGGACTAAACAAGAATGTATACTCTTAACATCCATATGATCTCATCGTTTAGGTCATGAACCTAAAAGCATACGTCATTGAGTAAAACCATTTTTTAGAGATTTATCATGTTACACCATCATCTCAAAAATAGTTTAAACATATAGATTGGAAATTGCATTTATTATTATTCAAATCATTTACAAAGTATCCCATTACAATCATCACATGACTTTCTCTATGGGCATACATACCAACAAAGAAGGCCATAATCATTGCTTTTATCGTTTCACATGTTTTCCATGCGATATAGCATGTATAGTTTATGTATTATGTATTGTGGTGATAGGATATGTATATCTACCTATAAAAACCAAATCCCTCATTAAATATTAAAGTTTTATATGCCTTCCAAATGCGACACATGTGAAAAGCTTGATCGGACAAGTGTGGGAACGCCCTAGCATGGTGCATTGTCCATCTCGTGGAAGCGTGAAGGATGAATATGTGGGTCTGCCCTAGCAGGGTGCATATTCATTGTGTTGGCTTTGGCTCAGACTTAACAAGGTGACCTAGATAGGATCTAGCACCTTGAGGCATGGAGGTAATCATGGCAAGGAGTTGCACATGAAAACTTTCAAGAGTTGCATATGATGTAATTGGCAAAAGTTGCCTACCTGGAAGATCTAAGTTGTGGGTGACAGCCCTAGCTGGTCCATGACTTAGAGCGTTTCAGGATCTTGACCCACTAGAAGATTGTACACTGCAATCTTCTGAATTGATGGTGAGGGCAATCAATTTGAACAAAATAGTGGGATTGATAATTAATTAAAGTCCTAATTATATCGTTAATGTTTCAAATCAATCAAATAAGTCAAAATTGAGTTTTGGACTAAAATTGCATATATTTCCTTTTGTAGTACAAATGACAACAAACAACAATCACTTTTCATTGCGATTGGTTCTTGAAAAAGACAAGTTGAATGGGACAAACTTCCACGAATGGTTTAGGACATTGAGAATTGTTCTCACTCAAGAGCGAAAGCTCTATGTCCTGGATACTCCAATTCCAGAGGAACCTGCTCCTACCGCACCAAAGTCAGAAAGGGATGTTAATAAGAATCATTCTGATGATTCCATTGATGCAAAGTTCTTGATGTTGTGCTCCATGAACCACGGGTTGTAAAGACAACATGAGAACATGGGTGTCATTGAGATGATTCAGCATCTCAAGAACATGTATGAAGATCAATCACGGCAAGAGAGATATGATGTCTCTAGGGCATTGTTCAAGTGTGTCATGACATAAGGAGATCCATTTGGTCCTCACACGCTCAAGATGATTGGGTATGTGGAGAACCTGACGAGACTGGGATTTCGCCTGAGCCAAGAGTTGACTACTAACGTGATACTGCAATCGTTGCTAGAATCCTATAGTCAGTTTGTGATGAACTACAACATGAACAACTTTGACAAACTGTTGACAGAGTTGTTGGGCATGTTGAGGATAGGCAAGGCACAGATGATGAAGGACAAGCCTAAGTCTATGATGACGATCAGTAGCAAGAAAGGCAAGTCCAAGTGCAAGGGGAAGGGCAAAGCTAAGAAAGGTTCTGATGCTAGCCAGAAGCCCAAGGTGTCTTCATTGATCAAGGCCAAGGGAGGTGGGACCAAGAGAGGCAATTTCCATCATTGTCAAAAGCCAGGACATTGGAAAAGGAATTGTCCACTCTATCTGGAAGAACTAAAGAAGAAAGAGGTGATGGTCGTCTCCACCTGAAGGTGTCATGAAATAAACTTGTAACATTTTTAAGGTATATGATACTAAGATATAAAATGTAAAGAACTCAATAAATGGGGCAAGTGTTGCCGCCATAAGTAGCAGTACTTTAGTTTATTTTCAGCCTTGAAGGCATGTAATAGAGTTATGAACTGCTATTTCATATTTGCCAATGGATAGAAACACATTATTTTTGCATATTGTATGACAATGATTGCAATTAATAAAGTTGATGTTTCAATCTCTGTGGCAATGCCTTGTTTATCTTGTGGTACTTGGTATGCATAAGATAAAATGATACCTAAAAGTTATTGATAACTCAAACAATCATATAAGCATAAATCATGAGAAATTCATTTCTAGTTTCCATATGATGGATAAATCTAGACTCTTTTGGTTAGAGAACCAGTAAGAGATATGAATCTCATGGACATGATTAATCAATCTTCACTAATGGTAATGGGAGAATGATTATCCGATTAGGTATAATACATGAGATGTATTTACATACCTATTAGAGTCAATGCTAATACTTCAAACGGTGTTTAGAGAAATACCAATATGAACATCTTGAAGTGTTCAAGAATATCATAAATGATGTACGAATTTGGTAAAATGTTAATTCTTGATGAGATCAATGAATGAAATACTTGAACCAAATGTTTGATATCCTTATGAGTGATTATGATAGTGTATCATAGTGAACTCATGATTAAGGCATGGTGATATCTAAATCAAAAGGAGTCATACTCTAAGGAGTTAGAGGATGATTTTCAAATAACTAATTTCTTCTTAAATAAAGAATGCCCCACACTAATAAAGGACATTAAGAATCACAAAGAGTTGTGAGTTCTTATATCCTTGACAGAAACACCTTGATTATCTATGTGATGAGTTGATCATATGATGAGTCAACTATCTAGATGAATATGAGGAACCCGATTTTGAGTTATGGTTTATGACCATTACATCCTAAATAACTTCCATGTGAACCATAATGTATGACCTTGATGGTAGCACCCATTGGGATGAAATCCATAAGTGTGACTGAGTCTTAATCATTAAGACACATGGATAACATTTTGAGAAGGATGACACTTAATGATTGCAACTTAATGACTAAGAGATTTGGCATACAGATACTAAAACCAAATTCCTCTAAGGAATAAAACAAGTATGTGTACGTGACACAACCTATAATGTTTATGAATCCATTAATGCAAATGAAGTCTATAAGTTACAATAGACTAAACAATGAGATTGATTGAGTACAAGCAACTCAAAGCTGGATCTTTACTTTGATGATATCGTCAAAGGGTTTGACTGATATGACAAAGATAAAGAGAGATCAGTGATTTAGTAGGAGCATATTCACATTCCACATGTTGATGTGAAATGGAAATGTTCTAGAATGCAAATCCAAGCTGGAAATTATCTTTAGGGAAGATAGAGACTTTCCTATATGATAGGAATAGAGATCTATAGAGATATCTCTTGAAAACCTCTTGACCTAAAAAGAGAAAGCATACATTGGCAATCTATACTGAAGGGTTCAGTGTGTACAAATTTAGTGGGAGAAAACCTATCCATGTTACATGGAGTTAGTATCCTAAGGCCAAGTGTCCAATTCTTATGAAGAATGGGAACACTAAGAATAGATATGGATCTATCATGTATGGACATGGAAAGAATAAAATGCATTCATCATCTTGTATGTAGGACATGACAATATGAAGTGCTCATCCAGATAACTCGTATGTGGGACATGACGAGTGGATCTCTATCTAGTTCCAGTAAGGGTTACTGGAATACCATGAGAACTTGATAAGTACTTGAGAAGTACTAGTTCTATGGAAATAAGGAAGGGTTCACTATAAAGAGTTACATTGATGCAAACTTCCGAAAAGGATAGAAAATTAATCACAATATATATATGAGACATATAAAAGTGAATGTTTGTTGATTGATGGAAACGTTCCAATAAAGTCATTTTAAAAGGAAAGGCTGAGTATATGTGTGTTAGAGAACAACAATGGATACTATATGGATCTAGGAGTTCATTGAGATGAATTTATAGATATTCCAGTCATTGATGACAAATAAGGACTACTTGGTCATGCAATGTAGCTAAAGGTTAGCAAAGGAATACTAGATCGCATATTACGGCAACTCCATCTCATATGTATGACGTACAGTGAAGAGATGAGAGACATGTAGTTAATACCGACTTTGGCAAGGTGTTGTCATAACTCACTATGTTAGCACTAGAGCCTAGTAACATGTGGGACATGTTTGAAGATCACTATGAACATGATTCAACGGGGATTGGCTCAAAGTGCAAACGGGAGTATGTTGGTATGTATGCCCTGAGAGCCAATCATGGGATGATTGGTGGGATACATTAAGATTTATTTGATGAACATCAAAGGCAAGATTCCAATTCTTTCTGGTTCAGTCATATGAGATAATGATAGAACATATTGAATGTCTAGAGAATGTGTAAAGAGGTGAGATCACCTCTTTAATAAAATTTAAAGGAAATACAAACATCCACAATTTTAACAAAATTTAAAGACTTTGAGGATGATTGCATAATATTCCAAATAAATAAGCATGATTCCTGATACATAATAAAATGTCAATAGAAGCGGAAACAAGTATTAATAAGCCTTCACATGGCTTTTATTGTTTATTACAAGAATGATTTCTAAAAGAAAAGATAAGATAAGCAGGATATATCTATATCAACCTAGCCATCCTTTCCAAACGCTAAAGATCAACTCCTGAGGAAAGCCTCCTTCAAGTCCATCCTTCTCCGTACAAAACACCGACACCTGGGTGGTTGGGAAGACACCCAGCAAGAGGAAAAGGAAGAAAAAGTATGTGTTACAAAGTTATTTTAAAAGTGACAAGATAGTTGTAACAAGTAAAACAGGCTAGAAAATCATGAAAAGGTAAGACATCAAGAGTATGAGGCTTTTATTAAGGAAACTTTCCAATAACAAAAGTAATTAAAGGATTTGCATGTAAAGTAATATGTCTACCTAACTAAGTAGGGTTGAGGCACCTATCGGACCTCTAACCGTAGGTGAGGGGAGAATAAGACATTCCTAGTCACCTATAATATTATGAGGAGAATTATAAACATTCCGCTAGGGTGATTATATACATGCCCTCTGTGGGTGGTTGTACATAAGTACCTCTACTTTACAATTAAATAGAACATATAACTACATGCTAGAAAAAGAGTTATGGCAAGATTAATCAAAGGATTCATATAATAAGGCAGTGGGGTATAAAACCCAAATAAGAAAACACTACAACTAATTTTTGAGGCATAAATGAATTTAGGTTTCAAGAATAATGAATTAGGTCAGATTAAGCCTCATTAGAGAACATAGGTAAAAGGTATAAATAATTTCCCAACTGAAGGGGGTAGATGCACATACCTTAGCCTCAAGAGTTCTAGAACCACTTTCCAACCCTTCACATGAAATCAGAACCCACTTTCCATAATATCATCATTAGATCTATGAATTAGAATTAAGTATACACATTAAAGGTTTAAAACCCTAATATTACTAACTTTTTGTGCAAACCTTCGAATTAGACTCTGAAAACATAACCATCGTCTTAGTTAGGGTTTTTTGATCAAAATGACATATAATATTGTATATTTTGAAGATATGGATTTTCGGGTTATTTTTAGTTAATTAAATCATTCTAAAAATACTTTTTTGCAAACATCAGAATCAAACCTCAAAAACATTTTTAATGGATAGATCTCGTTCTCCAGATTTCAAAACACTATTTATTTTTAAATTTTGACCACTGGAATCACTTTCTATGATTCATCCTACTTCGGCCAATCATAGCCTACCATGTAGGCAAGGCATGAGAGAGAGAGCTAGTGAGAGAGAGATGGAGAGAGCAGGAGGTGGTCCCACATCTCTGTGACCTAACCCCTCTCTGCAGGTGTGTGTCGGGGTCAGCGCTTGGTCAAAGGCAGAGAAAAGGACAAGGATGCCCCTCGCGCGAAAAACACACAAAGCAAAACGATCAAGGGTGAATTGGTAAAACAACAGGGAGTCGTCTTCCTCCCTGTGCCAAGGCATCGAGCTGTGAGCAGCTTGCTCGGGCTCGGTTTGGGTAAAACCGCAATTTTCAATGGAAGTTCGTGTTTAGGCACTCAAAAGAAAGAAGAAGAAGAGAGGAATCTACTAGTACCTTGTATTAGAACGAAGGCGAAGAGAGTAGAACGTGAGGGGCGTCACAAGATCAGGGGCCTATGCCGGCTAGATGGAGGTCAAGATGTCCAAAAAACTCGAAATTGAAAGTACGGGTGAGTTGCAAATGAGATGGCGGTCCTTGGGGTAGGTATATATATAGGCAAGGAGACCTAAACTAGGGTTTGATAGATGGGGGTAGAGAGAGGCCTCAAATCTTCGTCAAAACTCAAAAATTTTGGAATAATACGGTGCAGAATTGCACAAGGAATTCGTAGGATCAAAAATTATTAAATTTCATTGAGTAAAACTCAAGATAAATGGATTTGAAAACTTGGCAATCAAGCAACCTATTGCTAAATCGGGCCAACGAAGAAGACAACCCACAGATCCTAAGATCGAGATCCAATGGTCGACGATCATCACGATATGACAGTTTTCATTTGTTATTCCTATTCAAAATCGACTTAAAAGGCATATTTAATTAAATTATTTTCTCTCTCCTCATTTAGAGGCTCAAACGTTATCCAAAAATTACCAAATTTTAAATTCTGACTAATTTTGATGCGTAAAATCCAAATATGGAGTTACTTTTGCCTTTTGGAAAAGTTTAATAGATTAAATAATTAAAATGGCATTTGCTCTTTCCTCCTTCAAAAGAGGTGATAACATTATCTAAAATTTGTGTAACTTCATCCATAAGTCTCCCTAAGTGGTTAGAACACAATTTTGTTATTATTTTCACAAGTTGAGATTATTTACTTATTTAATAAATAAATAGAAGATTCTACACACTTTCTCTCTCCTATTTTATTTATTATTCGCACATTATCCAAATTAGTTGCAAATTTTCCCAAAGGCTTATTTTTACACTTAGAATACAAATTTGGAGTTATTTTTCTATTTTGAGAGCATTAAGTATTTTATTTCACTTTATTGGTCTATTTCCTATTTTCTTTTGATAAGGTCATTAATATATACTTTCATCTTCCAAATTAATTGATACTTGGCCCTTAAGTTACTTTTTAGTCAATAAAATGAATTTGAGTGTTGAATTGTCCTTGTGGGTTTCTAATTAAATTTTTGGTGCAAAATATTTCTCATTATCCTCTTTTCTCAATTAAATCTCATATTACCTCTATTTATTGCATTTATCTTTTCCTTTTTATAAAATTCGGATTTTCTCTTATTTTTCCTATTCTAAAAAGTACTAGAAAGTTCTAGGACGAAATAGTTTAGTATTTATTACTTAGTGTATAATTTGCACTTCAATCCCATTATCTGAAATCTAATTGAAGTATTTGTGCATACAACCCCATGTTGAGAATATATGGGAAACATTTATCCAATAACCATCATAATTCCACTAAATCAGATCCAAAGACATATGGAATGAAAAATGAAGGAAAAATCTTATTGGAAAAATGTACAAAAAGACACATAATGGATTTCAGTATGTTACAACACTCCACCCCTTAAAAAGGATTTCGTCCCTGAAATCTCATACAAAGAGGGAAGAATGAGTATGTAACATCTTATCTTTCAACTCCCAAGTGGTTTCTTCTAAACCATGATATCTCCACAAAACCTTTACTAACTCTATCTCCTTATTCTTCAACTTCTTTACAAGGGAGTCAAGGATCCTCATTGGTAGTTCTTCATAAGTCAGATTCTCATGAATCTCCACAGGTTCAATAGTGAGTACATAGAAGGATCTTTCACATACTTTCTCAACATAGAGACATGGAACACATTGTGGATATTGTCATAAGTAGGAGGTAAGGCGAAGCGATATGCACCGTCTCCCACTTTATGTAAGATTTCAAATGGTCCAACATAACGAGGACTCAACTTGCCTTTTACTTTAGATCTTGTAATAGAACATATAGGCTTGATCTTCAGAAAAGCATAGTCTCCCACTAAGAAGCTTACATCAGATCTCTTTTTCTCAGCATACATCTTATGTCGGTCTTGAGCAGCTTTCATATGTTTCTTTATCAGTTGTACCTTCTCAAGCATCATATGCATGTCATCTGTCTTCACTAGGGACCATTCACCAACATCATCCCAATGCAAAGGTGAATGACAAGGTCTACCATAGAGAGCTTCAAAAGGCAGCATACCAATACTAGCTTGGTAGCTTTTGTTGTAAGAGAACTCTGCTAACGATAGATATTGATCCTAGGCACCACCCCAATCCATCACACAAGCACGTAGCAAGTCCTCCAGAATCTGAACTGTTCTCTCGAACTGACCATCAGTTTGCGGGTGGTAAGCAGTACTAAAACGCAGATCATCACCCATCTCTTCTTGAATCTGACCCCATAAGCGAGAAGTGAATTTTGGGTCTCGATCAAAAACTATCACATTAGGAACACCATGTAGAAAACTATCCACTCCACATATAACTGTGCCATCTCAGCAACTTTATACGTGGTTTTGAAAGGCAAGAAATGAGCAGATTTTCTAAGTCGATCAATCACACCCAAACAACATCATAACCTTTCTTGGACTTAGGAAAACCAGTAACAAAGTCCATTGTGATCTTCTCCCACTTCCATTCTGGAATCTCAAGAGGATGAAGAAGACCACCGGGTCATTGATGTTCAATCTTGACTTGCTGACATGTCAAGCACTTCGCCACGAACAGAGCTATATCATTCTTCATGTTCTTCCATCAGAAGCTTCGTTGTAAGTCCTTATACATCTTGGTTGTGCCAGGGTGAATAGTGTACTTGGACCCATGATCTTCACTCAGAACCTTCTGCCTCAGATTACCAACATTGTGAATCCACAACCTTTGTCTAAAGCAGACAACACCATCCACTTTGATAGAGAAGTCAGAATGCGGTTTCTCAATTAAAGATTTCATCTCTTCAAGCTCAGAACTCTCCAACTATGCAGCCATGACTTCCAAGATCCAGGTTCGTGTAACGGTCAAATTGGCCATATGAACACACAACTTGTCTTCATCCACTAAATCAACAGGCTGAGGTCTCCAACTAGCCACATGTTCAAGGTTTTCCCACACCGAACATCTCAGAGCAGCACAAACAACATCCTTCTTGTGACTTAGAGCATCAGCTACAACATTCGCTTTACCAGGATGATAGGTGATGGTAAAGTCATAATCTGTAAGAGATTCCATCCACATACATTGTCGCAAGTTTAGATCCTTCTAAGTCAACAAATATCTCAGACGCTTGGGATCAGAAAAGACTTCAAACTTTTCACCATAGAGATAGTGTCGCCAGTTCTTCAAAGCATGAACTATGGCAGCAAGCTTCAAATCATGCATAGACCAATTAGCTTCATTAGGTTTCAACTGTCGAGAAGCATAGGCGATCACCTTTCTATCTTGCATTAAAACACACCCTAAGCCTTGTCGTGATGCGTCGGTGTAGATGACATAGGGTAAGACCTCAACAGGAAAAGCAAGCACGGGAGGAGAAGTCAGGCTCATCTTCAACTTTTGAAAACTATCCTCACATTCAGGTGTCCATGAGAACTTGACCTCCTTCTGAGTCATCTTGGTCAAAGGTAAGGCCAACTCAGAAAAACCTTTGATAAACTTCCAATAGTAACCTACTAGACCAAGGAAACTATGGATTTCAGATGGCTTTTTTAGAGCATTCCACTTTGTCACAGCTTCTACCTTCATAGGATCAATAGCTATATGACCGGAAGAAATCACATAACCAAGAAACATAACTTCCTTTATCCAGACCTCACACTTTGAGAATTTTGCATAGAGTTGGTTTTCTTGCAGTGTGTTGAGTACAATCTGCAGATGCTCACGATGTTGTTCCAACGCCTCAGAATAAACCAAAATGTCGTCGATAAACACCACTACAAACTTGTCAAGATATGGGTGGAATACTCTATTCATCAGGTCCATGAACGCAGCAGGGGCATTTGTCAAACCAAAAGGCATGACCATGAATTCATAATGCCCATAACGAGTTCTGAACACTGTCTTCAGGACAACATCATCCTTCACACACATCTGGTAGTAACCACTTCACAGATCCATCTTGGAGAACATGGTGGCTGACTTCAGCTGATCGAATAGGTCATCGATGCGTGGCAACGGATAACGGTTCTTCACTGTCACCTGGTTAAGCATGTGGTAGTCTATACACATCCGCATTGATCCATCCTTCTTCTTCACGAATAGGACAGGGGCTCCCCAAGAGGAAACACTAGGGCGAATGAAAGCCAAGTTGAGAACTTCTTCAAATTGCTTCTTCAACTCGGCCAACTCAACAGGGGCCAAGCGGTAGGGTATCTTCGATATCAATGAAGTTCCAGGTATAAGCTTGATGGAGAATTCCACCTCGCGAGTTCGTGGCAACCCGGGCAAATCCTCAAGAAAGACATCTAGGAATTCCTTCACCACATCAACGTGATCTGGAGCAGGAGGTGTAGCATCGAGAACTATGGAGGCAAGGAAAGCTCTACACCCTTGTGAGACAAGCTTATCAGCTTTAACGGCAGAGATGAAAAATTGTTGCTCTTCTCACTTCTTTCCCTTGACACACACTTTTCCTTCAACAGGATGAACCAATCTAACCTTGGATTCCTCACAGTACAAAATTTCTTTATACTTCTTTAACCAATCCATACCCAGGATGATGTCAAAGACGGTCATATCAAGCAAGACAAAATCCATGGGAAACATTATTCCGGATATACAGAGGTCCATGGTAGGAGTTTGAAGGTACGAGGAGCAAATTTTACCACTAGGGGCTTTTACATCTAATACGTGATCCATAAACTCAGATTCTATTTCTAGCATAGAGGCAAACTGACAAGATATGAATGTATTGGAGGATCCAGAATCAAATAGTGCTTTTAAAAGATGCATATTAAGGTGTAGTGTACCTTTAATCACTTCATTTCCTTCACCATCTTCCTCAGCATTGAGAGTGAACACTCTCCCATTCCACCTCTCTACTGCTAGATGCCTCGGGTTCTGGTTGTTGTTGTTGTTCCGCAGAGGCTGGTTCTGCCTTGGCTGTTGCGGATGCTGGGCATTATTCTTCCCTTGCTGGAAACGAGGGCAGTTGGGTTGGATGTGCCCGACTTGGCCCCACTCATGGCAGGTCGGTGGAGGATGATTGTCATTACGAGCAGGTGCATTGTTGGCGGGGCATCTTCCAAGAGGATGGTGGCACTTGCACCTATTGCAGTGATCATGTCTGTGGTTTTCATGTTGGTTCTGATTCTTCCTTTTGTTGTTGAATCCAATAGAAGCTTGAAATCCTGGATATGACTCAATGGTGAGAGCCTTGACCACCATCTATTGAAAAGTAAGTCGCAGCTGCAGGACGAGGCTCCGACCCACTTGATTGTTCAGACCTTCCAAGAACATGGTTGCTCTTATGTCATCTCCAAGGTCGATGGCGTAACGTTCTAGTAGCAGAAATTTCAGAACGTAGTCGGCCACACTCATGCTTCCTTGCTTCAGACAGTAAAATTCAGCCTCCTTCTTCCTTAGGAAAGCATGATAGATATACTTCTCCCTGAATAGCTTTAGAAAATGGGCCCACTCCATAGAAGAGGTGTCCTGAGTGCAGGCAACATCATTCCAACGAGCGTGCGCCAGTCCATCCAGCACGTACGTCGCAAACCGAACCTTCTGGTGAGGAGGGCACGCCATACCCTCGAAGGTCCGATCCAGGGCCAACACCCAGTCATCAGCTTTATCCACCATGTTAGGCTCACTTTCACCCTTGATGTAGGGTGGCTACATCTTGATGAAGTCAGTGAGGGTAAACTCCCTCGGCTTGTTGGCACTAGCAGCTATGGTGTTGAGTTTTCCCATCATGGTGGAGGACAACAACTGATGTAGCATCGCCAGTTCTTGCTCAGGCGTGAAGGTGGGAGTACACGTAGCAGTCTGGTTGATCGCAGGAGTCACAGGAGTGTTTGGGTCGTTAGGGGTCGACTCCTGGTGTAACATCCCTGACCTGGGTTATGCTTTAACCCTAGGTGTTTTGTTTAAGAAAGATAATTATATGCTTTCTCTTATCTTTTTAAAAGTAATCAAGGCTCAAGATGAACTCATATTTCAATTTTATTCCTTTTTGAATAATGTTGAAATGATATTTTGCTTGTTTTGGACTAAATTACAAATTACCCAAGTTGAGGGGTTAAATTGCAAATTGTGCATGATAATATGTTCCTAATGTGTTTAATCATCATGAGAATGAATATGATGTAGATGTATGGCTACCGCAAGCCTGAGTACCAAGAAAGAGCCGATAAAGCAATGTTTGTGCAATAAAACCTAGTTTTGGTGTAATGTGCAATTTACCCAAAACCTAGGGTTCAATATGAAATTTACCACTTCAATTAGGTCCCTAATATTCTTGGCATCTTGTAGAGGCAATAAAATGATAGGGGCATCTCATTTGAGCTACTTTGAAGGAGAGAGAATCTTGATATTAAAATAATCAAGATTTAAGCATAATTGAAACCTTAATTCAATTTAATGCAAAAAAATTTAAAATAATTGAAGTGCCTTCAACCAAAAACGAGATAGTTGAATTTTCTCAAGTGTGAACACCCTTATGCCTTGCAAAGGCAACGAAATATCCTAAGGAGGTGAAGACTCCACTCACATTATTATAAGAATAAGAAATATCCACTAACTTATGGATATTAATATTATAAGGGTTAAGGTGCTTAATTTGCTTTTCTTTAAATTGTGGATAATTGAGAGGAATAAAAGGCAATGGGTATATCCTAGTATCTAAGGAAGAGAAGGGGGAAGTGGCAAGGAAATGGGGGAGATAATTCCTACTTTCTCTCTCTTAAATGAATTTTTAATAAAAATGCATTTAAGCTCATTTATCCATAGAATGAAAGGGTAATTTCGAATCCACTTCTTCTATTTGCTTTCAAAACGACCAAGGAAGCTTTGAAGGACCAGGAGGACGACCCCCAACCTGTTGGTAAGCTTCTTGACTTCCTTTCACCTTATTTCCATGGTGGAAATCGAAAATTAATGCATGATTTCCTCTTATCTCGATCCCATCTTCAATTCTAACCATTCCTTTTCACTCAAAGCTTGAGGACAAGCCTTGGGATAGTGAAAGGAGTTGCATCCACCATTTTTTATGTGATCTTGGAGCTTTGAAGCTCATTTGGAGGCGGGCTTTATAACTTGAACCCCTTTACATTGTTATTCAACTATCAATCTTGCAATTTCATTGATTCCTTCATCTTCTTGATTAATTGTTTGTTGTAATGGGTAAATTCATGAAATTAGAAGTACTATAAGTTACAGGGACGAAGGTAGATGATGATGACATCATCTTGGACACTTTTACCAAGGAATTCCTATTCCAATCGGTTTTAACAAGTTGTCCATTCGGTTTCAACAAAACTGTTTGGAATTAAACGGTTTCATCAAACCGTTAGGAACTAAATGGTTTCAAACCATTTGGAAGAGTTGACCACAGTTGACCATTTGGAGATTTTATGCTAATGATGATGGTTTATGATCCATTAAATTTGATTGACTAATTCCAAAGGGTTCATTAGTTGAAGGTTCATCAATTACCAAACCCTAATCAGGTTAAGTGCTGAAATTCCAATTGGTTGATTTAGATTTTTGGGTTGATTAACCCAAACGGTCTCAAGACCATTTGGAGGTCAACCAAGACCGTTTGTAGGTCTAGGGTTAAGTATGGTTGAGTAATTGAAGGTCCAGAGATACCAAATTGAAATGCAATTAATAGTTGATTTGATGATCAATCCAATGAACTAAATCCTAATGGCTTTTCACAAATTCCAAGGATAGGATGGGGCAAATGGTCTCAAGACCGTTTGGAGGACATCCAAACGACCTCAAGACCGTTTGGGGTCAGGTCATATCAAAATTTTGATGATGATTTATTAATTTCAAATGAATCAATTCCACAATGTTGATCATTCATGGTTCCTCGATTTCAAAGCCCTAATTGAAGGTTCTTGAGTAGGAATCCTAGATTAATTGGGTTCAAAACCCTAAGTAATGGTTTAATTGAAGGATGATTCAGTAGTTCAATTGATGAAGAAATTAAGGATTAAATTGATAATCGGTTCATCTATTAAAACCATGAATTGTTTAAGTGTTGAAAGAACTTTTTGGTCCATTCGGTTTTGAGAGGGTTTGGACCAAACGGTCTCAAGACCGTTTGGAGACCCAAAGTTCAATCGATTTCAACAACTTCTTGTCCAATCAGTTTCTAGGGAAATTTTCCCAAATGTTTTTCAACCAATTGAATTCTGAGAACTAAGATCGTTTAGGGTCTAAGTAACCAAATCTTTTTGAGGTTCAATATGGTTAATCCATTTGGATACCTCATGTAATTGAAGATCCAATATGGTTAATCCAATTGATCATCTAATGTAATTGAAGGTTCAATTGATCAATTCATCCGGAACCATCATGTAATTAAAGGTTCAATTGATTAAATCATTTGGAGTCCTAATGTACTTAGATGATTGATACCCTTAGTGGGATTAATTATTGATGCATAATGATGTAACAATTTAATACATCATGCTAACCATCAATGCATGTATTTGAATAAAGAGTAGGCTCAATCTAATCAAGAATTGAGTAGTGGACATCCTGAATAGGATGAGAGAGAGAGAGATTCATACATATAAGATATTCATGTTGCAATCAAGCCCAACACATTCAAAATAAGTGTGATATACAATTAGGGTATGATCCTTGATAAAGTGATCATGAAATCCTAATTGAGATGATTAATGAACTCAAACCCTAATTTAGGGAAATTCTGAGTAAAACCCTAATTGAGGGGGATAATGTGATATGAATTTAGGGTAATGACATGAGTAACCCTAATTCAGGGTATTTTGATGATAAACCCTATTTGGGGTGAATAGTAAACCATAATTGTGAGTTATTGAATATAAACCCTAATCTAGGGTGAGGTGATGTGAATAGTAAACCCTAATTCTGGGTTTTACTATATAGCATGAAATGCTAATCTTGGACAATGAGATGATGAATCATTGGTCCTAAGTGAACAAAGGGGATGAGTAACCCTGATTGAAATGAAAAGGGAAACCCTAACCGTAATGAGGGAATAGTGGTGTTACCCTTGAATAGTGATGCTATATTTGTTTTGCATGGTGTTGATGTGAAATTGATGTAACTGTTATCATCTATACTAACCGTGCAGGTATTATGAGATGATGAACATAGCCAGGTATGAGCTATGATGTTTTATTTATTAAAATTGTTATTGGGCCTTATGTGCCATAATATGCCTTGTTGCCTAGTAAGAGGTAATAAGAGAATTAATGGGCCTTAAGTGCCATGAGAGATGCTTGTGTAACAAGTATCATGTTTACCTTGGTCAAATGACCTGAAGGTGATAGTTATCTGAACAAGTGGTAACAAGTGTTTTGATGAACTACGGTTTGAATACCCATACTTCATAATCATGATGATGAAATGTTAAGGGATGAGAATACCCCTGATGTGATAAGGGATTGAGATCCCAATGTTTAATAAACCTTTGAAAAGAACTTGATAGAAATAGTACCCACTCTTTGTAGCATTTGTTATAATGTTTTATGTTGAAAACATGTTTGATGCTAAAAGAATATTATAATGTACTTAATTAATCAAGTGAAATGGTATCATGTAGAGCCCTGACCATAGATCCATCATCGTCAATAGTTTGGTGATGGTGAAACAGGTTTTTCCTATGGGAAATCCTAGAGGGCATACTTTTGAGTATGTGGGGGTTATGGGCATGAATATCCTTACACCCTAATGGAGGAATTGATGTGAGACAAACATTTATTCTCTCAATCCTTCATTATATATGTCGGGTTGGACGTATAACTAATCTCCTAATGATCTTAATGTCGGATCGATGTGAGATTAATATAATGTCTCTCTATTGCGAAGAGAGTATAGTATGCCACTGTAACTCTAATAGCAAAGTTGCCAGTATACACTGGAAAGCTATTTAGCTGAGACATTGAATGTCTTGTATTTGGTCCTCACACAGACTGAGGCAGATGAGGACATGAGAATCCGCCTCTTCTATTGACCTATGTATGGTACCGATTTTGATTTCACAATGGTCGGTTGGAGTATGAGCGGTATACGGATGTTAGAGAATGATAGTACTCAATGACGTATGCTTTCAGGTTCAGGACCTGAACGATGAGATCATACAGATGCTAGGAGTTTGTACATTCTTATTATGTCCCTAGTTGGATGTCATTGTGGAAGGTAGATAGACAACAATGACACACAAGACTAGATTTTGGTGTTGGTTGATGATAGAATCTCATTAGTCATGATATAGAGATATCAAACCAAACACATAGGTACTTGTTAGAGAACAAGTGTACCGGACAGACCCATTATGAGTTTGACACATGGAACCATGACATGGTAGTCACAGTCAGTTCTCACAGTGATGGTGGTGAGTGTGATTCTTTGACCTGAAATCACTACACTCAACATATGTCGTTGGGTACACTTTGACATCATCAAACTCAATCCTGAAACATGGGTTGTTATAAAGGTGATGATTGGGTGGCTTTGACACATGGAGCTTTTGAGGGATGAGTGATAGATATGGGATTTGTCCCTCTTGAGAGTTTCATATCCATGGCCACTTGATGAGTAGGATTGAGATAGGCATGCTTGCATGTGTGAATCAGTATGTGATATTGATGGCATACAAATCTCCTCCAATCTACTCTAAGATCAAGAAAGAGAATGAACGTTGACAGGATGACTATTCCATGCCTTGAGTTCATTTGGGATATCAGTGACAAAGGAAGTATACATTCACTATAACACCATTCATAGATTGTAGGATTGAAAGTTGTTCTCCAACTTTCCTTTTGACTTGGGTAGCACTGATGTGCAACTAGGCACCGCTCTTTGCTTGTGAAGTCATAAATGTTATGGACTTTCTCTGCCAACATTGAATGGACCTACAGGGTCACACACATAGGATTTATCCTGGAAGAGGAGTTCATCCACAAAAAGATGTTTAGATTGATTACTAAAGGATTTTAGTAGGTCAATTAAACACTCAATCAATTGATAGCTCAGTATCATAGTGTTCAAGGTGTTGGACTGATTGATTGGAGTATCAGATTGATTGAAACTGCAATTGACTGATTTTGCATAGTCTACTGCCCCAACTGATTGGCTCATGAGATGAACTGATCGGCTCAGGTTGGTGAACCGATCAGCTCAACTGGTGAGACGATCGACTCATGTGTCATGAAACGATCGACTCAATTGTTGAACCGCTCGGTTCATGTGACCAACTGAGATCGTTTGGAAAGTCAGAAGACTATTTTGCAAATACAATTTGTTTCACTTGTACAAATTCGATTTGGACAAGGATTAATAATTGATTAATCAGAAACAAATATGAAAGTCAATTTCAGTTGGATCAGGACCACAAACTGATCGGCTCAAAGCACCATCCGATCGGCTCAGAGCCCTAGACGATCAGTTCAGGTCCCAAACGAACAGCTCAGGGTGTGAATTGATCGGTTCAACTGGCACAAGTTGGTTGTTTTGTGGAAAATCTTGAACCCTTCTACTCCTATTAAATCCTGCAATATTCGGGGTAGAGAACCATGTCCCATGACCCTCCTATATATAGGGGTATTGGGGGCTTCTCAAGAAGAACAACTCAGAACACCAGTTGCTCTACAAAGTTGTTGTTACCTCTAGTTTTGGTAACCGAGAGAGAGCATGAGCAAGTGCTACTCGATAAGGGAGGCACAGTAAGGGAAAGACAACTGCAGAAAAGCAACTGGTTGTAGGAGAGTGTGTTGGTGACTAGTATGCCGATAGGAGGGTGCGACTCCTTCCGATTCCTTGTGGGACGAGGAGATCGGAGTTCCATCTGGTCCATGTGGACTAGTTCAAAGGCGGGAGACTTGTGCCGCTCGGAGGACAACTGTCAATCCCGATAGTCCCGGTGAGACCAGGAGCTGCATAGACACCGTCCAAGACCAGAGGTGAAGACCACGCAAGGCGTGAGGTAACGTCGTCGAGCATGCCTCTGGACAAGGTTTGCCTCTACAAACCATCCTTCCTATTGTATAGATGTTGATGTGATTCCTTTAATCTCGGTTTGGGAGAAGAAATTTTTTATTTCCGCTGCCTTCTCAGTCACCCCTAAAACCCAACAAGTTTGTGATTATGCCATTTGGGCTAACCAATGTGCCAGCAACATTCATGGATCTGATTAACAGAGTGTTTCGTCTGTTCTGAGATCAGTTTATTGTAGTCTTCATAGGTGACATCTTGATCTATAGTAGAGACAGCCAACAACACGAACATCATCTCAGAAAAGTGTTAACTCTTCTTCGGCAGCATCAGTTGTATGCCAAGTTTAGTAAGTGTGAGTTTTGGCTGAAGGAAGTGACTTTCTTGGGTCATGTGATCTCAGCGGAAGGGGTCAGGGTGGATCCTAAGAAGGTGGGGTCAGTAGCAGAGTGGGAGTAACCAAAGACATTGACTGAAGTTCGTAGTTTTCTGGGCTTAGCAGGATACTACTAGAGGTTTATAAGAAACTTTAGTGTGATAGTGTTGCAATTAAGGAGGTTGACCAGGAAGGATGTACATTTTGTTTGGGATGGTCAGTGTCTGAAAGCTTTTTAGAGGTTGAAGGAAAAGCTAACAAGTGCTCCAGTATTAGTGTTACCAGAACAGAGGAGAGGCTATGTTGTTTTCTATGATGCTTCCAAAAAGGGCTTAGGTTGTGTGCTAATGTAGGAAGATCATGTGGTTTCTTTTGCTTCTCGACAACTTAAGAAACATGAGGAAAGCTATCTGATACATGATTTGGAGTTGGCAGCAGCGGTTCATGCATTGAAGATATGGAGACACCATCTTTATGGGGAAGTGTGTCAAATCTTTATAGATCACAAGAAACTAAAGTACATCTTCTCACAAAATGAGGTTGACATGCGTCAGTGGCGCTGGATGGAGTTAATCAGTGATTATGATTACAACATCGAGTACCACCCAAGTAAGGCGAACATGGTAGCAGATGTACTTAGCAGGAAGTCTTCTTCTCTTCCCCAAAGGAAGCCACAGTTGAGTTCTTTGATATGCCATAGGCGGGATATGTTCATCTCTTTGCGGTAGATGAATGTACAGTTGGAAGTCTCTTTGTTGGCAGGATTGTTGGCACAGATGCAAGTGAAGCCTATGTTGAGACAATAGATCAAAGAAGCACAGTAAGCTGATGCTACAGTGATGCTAATCAGATTAGAGTTTGGCAGTGAGAAGCGCAATGGTTTCCATGAGTCTGAGAATGGACTTGTTTGTTACAATTACAGGATGATGGTTCCCGATGTTGATAATCTAAGGAAGTTGTTTCTCGAGGAATCACACACATCTATGTATGCTATGCATCCAAGTGTCACCAAGATGTATCACAATCTGAAGGATCTGTATTGGTGGCCCGTTTCAAAGAAAGATGTAGTTGAGTTTGTGGCAAAAAAGTGCAGTATGTCAGCAAGTTAAGGCAGAACATCAGAAGATGGTAGGTACGTTGCAACCCCTACTGATACCATAGTGGAAATGGGATAATGTAACCATGGATTTTTTAGTTGGTCTACCGAGGACAACTAGGAATCATGATTCCATCTGGGTGATAGTGGAGAACAGAGAAGCTCACTCAGGTATATGTTGATGAGATAGTGCATTTGCATGGTGTGCCAGCAACGATAGTCTCTGACATAAGCCCTCAATTCACAAGTTTATTTTGAGAATAGTTGCATAAGGTGTTGGGAACATAGTTGAGGTTTCATACCGTGTTTCATCCGTAGACTGATGGATAGTCTGGGTAAAAACATCACCAACTACAGCATAAGAACTACTTAGCAAGATATGTATAACCGATCAAGATAACATATCAAAGAAACATGTAAAGGAGATAGAATAGTTACGTTAGAAGTTATGTAACCCACCTTAAGTGCAACTCTCCAAACTCCAAGCTCCAAGAACCTCCTACAACCTTCGACCACTTCAAAGAATAGAAGAGAAACCAACATCAAAAGAGAGCCAACTATGGAGGGGAACCCATCACTCTCCATGGCAGAAAAGATAAGGAAGAAGATGATAGCAAGAGAGAGACTTACCAACTAGAGAAGAAATGAAGCAAACACTACTATGTGTATCGGCTACCACCTCTTCTCCTTCTATTCTTCTCGGCCACAAAGGGAAAAGAGAGCAATGGCTAAAGGGAACTAAAGGGGCTACTAGTAAGCAAGGTGGGTAGTATATATACAAGAGGGTAAAGGGGGAGAACATGACAAGGTGGTGTCCACTAAGGACCACTTGTCCAAGGGCCACGCTACTTGTCCAAGGTCTCTCCACTTTCTAGCAACAAGCACCATGTGTCCAAGAGTGACACAAATGATGCTAGGTGGAGGGGTGTGTGTCGCCCAGCATGGCAACCCGACACACCCACAAACACTCCTCTGGAAGATACACCTCCTGGCCGACACACCCCAAGCACCTCTTGCCCGGTACACCAAGAAAGGAGGAAGGGCTTCAAGCCCAACAATAAGCCCAAGCTTAAACAAGATCAAACGAGGCCGAAAACAACTCAAGCAAAGCGCCCAACTCATCCTCTCAACCCTAGAGGATACAAAGAGATACAAAGGGGTCTCTCAAGGTGGCAAACTTGCATAGAGACCCTAGAACTTGGGTAAGTTGCAAGTTGCGCCACAACCCCACAACAAAACACAGCAAACACTAATCACACCTCAAGTGATTAGGCAAGCCTCTAAACACTAGGTTTAGATAGAGAAAATAGGGTAAGCCCAAAATGAAGGTCAAGGCCCTTACAAGCCATAAACCCCTACAAAAGGATTTAGCCCCCAAAATCCGAAGAGAAAAGCGAGGGATACTTCCTCTGCATCTCTTCCTCAAGCTCCCATATGGCTTCCTCAATGCCATAGTGATGCCAGAGAACCTTCATGAGCACAAGGTCTTTCCTATTCAACTTCTTCACCCGTCTAACAAGGATCAACATCGGACCTTCCTCGTAGGTCACGTCTTCATCAAACTCGACCTCAACTAAATATATCACTGCCTCTATTCTTGGATGACTTTTCTTCAGCATACTAACATGGAACACTGGATGCAACATGTGCAGCTCCGGTGGTAACTCCAACTTCTAAGCCACTTTTCCAATACGAGCTATCACTGGATATGGTCCCATATACATGGGAGCCAACTTGCCTCTCCATCCAAACCTTAGCATGCCTTTCCATGGAGAGACTTTGAGTTACACCTTATCTCCCACCTAGAACTCTAAAGGTCAGTGACAATTATCTGTGTAAGACTTTTGTCTATTCTGCGTCGCTTTCAATTGTTGTTGTATCACTTTGATCTTCTCTATCATCTTCTGCACTAACTTAGGACCCAAAAGCTGATACTCACCAGACTCATACCAACATAAAGGATATCTACACTTCCTACCATACAATGATTCATAAGGTCCCATGTGGATACTTTGCTGGTAGCTGTTGTTGTAAGCAAACTCTATCATACTGATATGCACATCCCAACTTCCTAGGAACTGTAGAACACAAACTCTTAGAAGATCTTCCAAAGTCTGGATAGTTCGGGGTTAAACCCTTAGTTGCTACCTTAGGCGATAGGGTACGTACATGCCTTTCATGGTGGGCTTTGAGCAGCACCCCTCCTTCATTGAGTTGTGAGGTGAGCTCTAGCTCCTGCCCGACATGCTTGGAGATTGTGCAAGACCCCTCTCTCTCTCTTAAAGTTGAAAGGTGAGCCAATACTCTTGATGCCTTGGGTGATATGGTGTGGTTTCCCGATATGGTTGAGATGTTTGGGCGCCATGGTCTTTGTTTCTCTTGGGCGATGTCTTGTGAGGTGCTAGAAACCTTCCTGATATGGGTGGTGGATGTGACATGTGTGTTAGATGGGTGTTGGTTGTGACTTGTGTGTTGGCTGATACAAGTAGAAGGGTGTTTCCTGACACTCTATCATAGACGTGTTACCCATTATGATGTGTTGCCTGCTATGATGCATTTCCCATCACGGGGCATTGCACATTATGGTGCTTTCCTGATATGATGTTGTGACGATCTGGTTGGGTGATAGGGGTGTGTTGTTTCAGTGATACAGGTTGGTTCTTAGAGTATTACCTAACATGGTGTCTTGGGTGTTAAACTTGAGAAGGTGTTGCCCGATATTCGTTCGAAGAGGCTTGCCCGGTATGGGAGATAGCCAACACCAATAGGGTTTAGTTGTAACTGATACCTTTGTTGAGGGTCGTTGTACCTTCAGTGAGAGTCGGTGTATCTTTTGGTGAGGGTAATCCCTTACCCGATATGCTTTTGTGAGGGTTATTCTCTATAATCGATTTGTATCCTTAATATTATTTGGAATGCTTATATGTGGATGTTATGTATATGCATGGTCATCTAATGTTGCACAAATATATCTCAATGATGAAGTGTTTGTCTACTCTTGTGCATACTAACCATGTAGGTTTCTTCAATTGAGATGTGTGATCAGGTATAAGCTATGATGATGTCATTAGTGACATTTTCCTAATGTTAAAATGATGTGGTATAAGAACTATAAGAATGCATGATTTGTGTGGCATGTTAGATGGTAACATGTGCTTGATGATGGGATGGAACCCCTATGATGATTAGATCCTTGTGATGGATCATGACGATTGGTAAGAGGCCAAGTGGCAATATGTGATGTAAGATCCTTGAGATAGATCATGATGATGTTGACGGAATTGAGAAAGACAGTAACATTGTGATATAAAATGATGGAATCTATGTTGTTTATCCTTGTATATGATGACTTGGTTGACCCCAACAATCCACTTAAAATGTATTAATTAATTATAAATGAACCTTTCATGTAGTTTGCTTTGTCCATAGATCCATCATCATCATGAGCTGGTGATGGTGAAATGGGTTCTCCTATCGGTTAACCTAGAGCGCATATTGTTGAATATGAAGGGTTTATCCTAGCCGAAAATAGGAGGAATAGAGTGCAACTTCGGTTGTAGAGTCAGAACATGTATAAGAGCATGGTGAATAGGCTCATGGCTCAGTGTGGTAGGGAATGAATGCATTCATGGCTCAGGAGCATGGTGAATAGGCCCATGGCTCAAGGTATGCTAGTGCTGAGACATGCACTAAGGCAGGCTAAAGGAAAGGGTAGCCTGTGGGAGCTAACCCTATGACTGAGGTCACTTAAGCAAGAGACTGTGGTCCTACTTTGGATATCATGCACTGACCGCGAAGAGGTTGAAGTCGTAGAGTTCGGCTCTTCCATTGACCTTGTATGGCACCTACTTTGGGTTTCACAATTAAAGGTTGGATTTGAGCGGTACGGCTCACTTCCTTAGGGAATAATAAATGATAATCCAGTAGTATAGTATATTTGCTTAGGGCAAACATAGAACATTGGTTGAGGCCTTGCATAATGTGTGATTGTCTTATTATATACAAGCTCTAAGTATTTCTTGCAGTTAGCTATATGCCTCTCAGATATCATGGTAAGTTGTTATATATATAATATAGTTCTTCATATTTCATATATGACCTGGTTATCTACTATATACTGCTCTAGATTTTATGAGGTTTTATAGTTTGGCGAGGAGTTATGTTTCTCGCTGGGACTGTGTGTCTCATCCCGCTAGTTTCACCCTTTTTAGGTGATCGAGCTAGACGTGGTGATGATCGTAGTGTTGCGGCTGAGCATCAAGAAGATCAGTGGAAGGCAAGGTTGGATATGTTGTTGTTGTGGTTGTTTTGTAGTAGAGTCTTAGAGTCTTCCCTATACTCTCAGGTCCTTGGAGGTGTTTTGATGAGGTTTCACAATGTATGATCTTAGAATGGTTTCTTGTATCCTGATGTTGGCCCTAGTAAGGCCCATTATGTATATAAACAGGTGATGTATCCTTTATGAATATGGAACAAATGGACATATGTGTTGGTGGAGATATATCATGCTCATATATATAGCACGTTCTTTGCAGGATGTCAACCTGGTTGTGATAGTTCCTTTCTTATGATGTTTTCTGCAATCGATTTTAATTAACCCATTTTTTGGTAATATGTTATTTATGGTGGTTCCACACATTTTCGCGTGGCATTTTGTTGTCTTTGTGATGAAGGGATGTCACAATAGTTATTGGTATCAGAGCTCTAGGTTTGCTGGGTCTGTAGGGATCTAGGACTAGGCTTGTGTCTGTTCTTGTGATTTTTCCAGATTTTCTTATAATTACTTCTGCCCTAGCAGAAGATAAAGCTAAAAGATGTCTAGGAATCATGAAGAACATATTGCCAAGAGCAGTGTCGCTACATCTGTTGATGGAGCTAGTACGCATGCACATGAAGATCGGGTGCCAAAGGTCCCCCAGTTTGACCCAACCATTCTTGAGAATCCTAACTATCAACACCTTATGGGGAAGCTAATGGCTACAATGAATCACATGGTGGAGAGATTACCTGTGCCTCCGCCAATAGCATCAGTTCCCCATGTGAATCTTTGGGTATTGGGAAGACCTTCGAGTGGCTTCGCCAAGATTATGCTAGAACAACTGATCTAGCAAATGTAGATTTGTGGGTGATAGGTCTTGAGAAGGCCTTTCGGATCCTCGACATCCTCGAGTCATACAAACTCAAGCATGTTGTCTACCTTCTGAAAGGTAGTGCTAGCCACTGATGGGCCATCGAGGAGGAGAAGCGACCTGGTGAGGTGATCGGTTGGGATGTTTTCCAGTGGGAGTTCATCAGTCAATACTTCCCAAAGACGTATATGGATGAGAAGATCAGCCAGTTCGAGCATTTGTGCCAAGGTCCTCTGAGCATCACTGAGTATGAAGACAAGTTTATGGATCTAGTGAGGTTCTGTCCTCACATGGAAACAACAAATCATGAGAGGATTAGATGGTTTGAGAAAGGTTCGAGTGCCAAGATGACAACACTTGTTGCTGCTTTTCAGAACCAGTAATGGTTTGCCACATTTGTGGAGTCTGTTCAGAGGATCGAGTAGTCGGTCTGGGAAAAGAGAGAGGCTATGCCCAAGAAAAGACATATTTAGTTTCAGAGACAGAGGTTTGATGGCCCCAAGAAGCCAAGGTTTTCTGCACCTTCTATACTGCAAAGTTCCAATGCACCGTCACAATTTTCAACATGTAAAGGAAGAGGGTGTGGTTTTTCACCATCTAAAGCCTACAGTAAGCTTTAGTAGTAGTGACAGGGTCGTCTAGGCTGTAGTTAGGGGACATATCATGCTTTCTCTATGGAAAGACAAGGCATCTAAAGTTGAATTGCCCGAGAAGAGATGTTGAGGTGACACAATGTCACGGAACCGTTCTTACCCCAATCCCAATCCTATTGCCCAGACAGTAGAAAAAGGATTGAAGCGCCCGTCCATGAGTGGCCCGATAGGATCTAACACACTAGCATATACTATAAGAAATAAATAACTCAAAAACTGGATAATTAAAGAACAAACTAACCCAGTATGGAGATATATCTGATTATCTTTGTCATCCGAGTGTATGACTGCGGAAGCGATCTTATTTTAATGTTCCATTGGTATTACCTAAAATCAATAAAATCAAGACACAATCATGCAATTGCACGGTACTCTATCAAAATCAAGTAAAACAGTTTATAAGAAAATAAGTATACTTGGCAGGACTTATATTTCAAAATATAACAAACGATTTCCAACCATTCAATATCATTCGACAAAAAGGTTGTTATTCAACGATTCAATTTTTATTACGAGTTCCCATTATGCTGTAATTCGAGAAGCATGCTTATATATTTTTGTGTGACTTTATCACCCCAATGCGATTGGGTAAGTCATTGGGCTCCTTCTCACCATAGGATCATAGGAGGCCAATGTACAAGTCCCACCTCCAATGAGGGGGTTGTTGTACCCAATATCAACATTATCAACATTATCAGTATCATCATCATTATCAATATACGGGCAGTCATAATGGGCATGCAATTTATGTTTTCATGTTTTTCAAAATAGAGTATAGAAAAACAGAAGACTAATCAATGGGAACAGTAGCTCATCCAAATAAATATCCAAGTATACAATCAAGAGATACATAAAAGTATCTACAATACAATCAAGGAGGAGTCGTATAATAGTGTACCTTTCACCAAAGATTTTGAGTATGATCAATATTTGAATCAATATGTCAACCCTTTGAGTCAGATCCTAAATCATCAAGATTGGATCAAATGTCAAGATCATGATGTTCAGAATATCAGTTTTTCAATATTCGAGATCAGGGTTACACTTTTCCTATGTCAACCTTAGGGTTGGGTCATTCACTTATAATCAACCAATATTTCAATATATCCAGCATTATTTCAAGTATATGATATATATTCGAGTGTGAATGACTTACCTAGGTTTTCTAGGATTATATGTGCTAACCCTAATTTATGATCATTATCCAAGTCATGATCAAATCTTTATATCATCATGTTGTTCTAACATCATTTGTATTCAAGATCATATTGATGGGTCAAAACTATATCAAGGGTTTTGCAACCTTAAGATCAATATCAAGATTTACTCATTATTCATAAAGATTCTAATCAAGATTGAATCGAACAATTTAGATCTAGATTTGTATATCAGGATAATCATTAGAGTCAGATATAGGGTTTCAACAGATTAGACATCATTATTGTTACATTTGATAAACTAAATAAGAAAGATATCAAATAAAAGGATATAAGTGAGCATAATTTAGATTCAGGCTTCACAAGTATTTTTAATCGATTCATTAGATTTTTATGATCAAGATTGACTACTTGTTCATCATTTTTGGAGTTCAGATGCATTAGATATGATTTAAAAAAGATTTACCATTTTATTGCAATTCTGAGTAGAGAGGAATATAAATACCTTATGTCAGATAAAGTCTAGCCGTTGGATGCCGATTGGACGGCCTAGATTTTTCCATGTGGGCGTTGGGTTGTTGGTTCAATGGATCGATCTAATCTTTGGCTCCTTGCGTTCACATTCTTATTTACAGGTTCAAACCCTAGTTAGTTGGACCTCTTGGACCGGGCCTGATGTCCTTAGACCGGCCGGTATGGGGCTTGTCTCCCTCACGTAGGCTCCTGTGCATGCCAGAATGTGAGGCAGAGGTCAAATCACTGGAGTTTGGGGCCATATGGAAGTAGGAGCAGGTGGAGTCTTCCATGCGGCCATCTGGGTTCGTCTTCCCCCCGCAAAATCGATGGAGGTGGTTGATTGAGGCAAGGAGGTCGGGAGGGTAAAAGCCCAAAAGAAATGGTGGCGGCGCTGCTTGAAGCAGCAGGTGGTCGACGAGCAAAAAAAAAGGGCATTTTATGCTGAGATGGCGTGGGAGGATGATCTCTGAGGAAGATGTGCTTGCTGCAGACCTTGGGGGGCGTCCTTTTATAGCATCGGGCTAGGGTTAGGGCTAGTTCGAGATTTGAAAAAGGCCATGGCCGCCAGAGTGAGACAGGAGAGCAAGAGCTCGTTTTAATGGCTGGACAGAGCATGAATGGCAGTTAAACTAGGGCTCTTCAAGTTCGAAATGGTGAGACGGTCGTTTCTATTCGCTCGAAATTTTGAATCGAGGTCAAGGGCGCGAGATTGCAAGCCTCGGCCATAAAGACACCTCCCCGCTGATTGCGGGAGGTTGATGATGACCTCGCGACCACTGGATCAGGCCGGGATCTGTAAGAGGTAGATCCAAGGGCCAACAGTCACCCCGGATCCCTTGTATGAATCGCTGACATGGCAAAGCTAAGAAAAGGCACAAATAAAAGGGGGAAAAGGGGTTTTCAACACATAAACTTCAAGAATTCATAGTAAAATGTAGGAATGTCCAATTGACCTCAAATTTGGACCAAAGCTTCAAAATAATTTGGAGAATATCTAGAAAATGTTTGAGAATCAAACGACAAAGTTTGATTGACCAATTAGATTCTTTGGACAAAGTGATGAATGAATCCAATTTGAAGTGTTATAACATGTATAAAATCCACATTGATCATCATATTTCAATTTTGAGCATCAATAATGATTATGAAGACAAGAAAAATAATTTGGGACCATGAGTGAACATAAATTGGTCAAAAAGAGTAATTAATTCATAATTATGCAAAAATCCACTTTGTCACACACAACTATCGAGGAAGAGTCAGAAAGGATCGAATAGACAACAGTCTAATGGTGCCAGAGGGCATGGACGCATCCAAGTGTCACAAGCTGGATCATCTACTCAAGAAAGTAGAGGACGTGGGTGACAGCAAGCAATGGCTCGATTCTATGTTATGCGTCAGCCGGAGGTGATTGTCAACCCACAAGTGGTGGCACGTCAGATGGAGTTCTTTCATTCTGATTTGTCTTCTTATTTATATCTATTCTGGTTGACCTGGGTTGTTGTGACCGCATCTGAGCTTAATTAGTAAACTAGGGTTTACCTGGATGATGATATGATTAATTGGATTGATCATTGCTTAAATCTAATTAATGATGATAATTCAATTATTATGTTTTAAACCTAATAAGAACGTTAAGTTTTCTATTGTTTGAGAAATTAGGGTTTGAGAAATATAAACCCTAGTTGGCTGAAATTAGGGTTTTGATGGTACATGAGTATGGAATTTGATCAGGATAGAAGTGTAGTAAATGATTTTTCATGTTTTCTACAAATTTTTTATTTAATTGAATTTTGGATATGATATGGATAACTGAATCATTCATATTGGAGAAATATTTCAGAATATTTGAGGCTTCATTGAATGTGATTCTCAGTCGAACTATACTTCGACCAAAATGATGACAGAGTGCTTTTTAGTAGTGTAGTGTTTTATTTTTAATTATTTATTGGTAACTCCAAATGATCTAACATTTTAATTGGAGATCTGAAACTCAATCATAAACAACATGTAAAATTTTCATAATTTTTGTATCCATTTCGATCTTATTAGTAGACGAATTACATTAATATTTTTATGACAGAAAATTCAGCTAAAATAAGAAAAAGTATAGTGAGGGGTCAATGTGCAATTGACCCAAGAAGCTCAATTGCTCTATATGGTCAACCTAACACACTAGAAGCTCTCATAATTCACGATTCAAACTAGAGAAATGAAATCCTAGAAAGAGAGGGAGAGTTAGGGTTTGAGAGGAGAAATTGATGGAGATGCTGACCTAGGGTTTTGCGGTCCGAGGAATGATAAAATCATGTAAGTATCATGGTGAATTTTCTTTCTTATGTCAAGATTCCGTCCCTCCCCTGTTTAGATATCTAGAGTATCCTACCATATTTATGATTGTCAATTATTAGACTCTCTAAAGCTTTCTGATGTTATAATTAATATCAATTGCTTAAAAGTATAACTGTAATTATATCAGTTCTTTAGACTATTTCTCAGAAGTACTCATTCACTAAGCGAGTAGGCTCACCCCTCTACTCAAAAGTTTTAGGGAAATCACATAGACTTGATGAAGATATCATTGCATCAGAGTAGATCTGCCATAAGAGTTAATTTTGACTATAATTAAGTTCAGTTGGTCCTTGTATAGATGTAAGAGAGTTGTAAATGATGTTTTCTATGTTTGCTTTCTTAATAAGAGAGAATGCAAATGATTGTCATGTCATATGTACATGGAAATGTGAGAAACATAATGAATGTATGGATGTGTATCATTAATGATGAGATTACATTAGAGAAATAAAAGTTTAATTATCTTATAAAGTTAGTTTATGTGGTTCAATGCGAGAAAACAAAGAGTTTGAAAAAGAAGAAAAGGTTAAGGGTGATCTTTGTATTACATTAAATCCTCAATTTATGCCCTAATCTCATGATTAATGGTAATTTTGAGATCGGGGTGTTACAACTTGGTATCAGAGCTTAGGCTGAGTTGTCAGGGACCATTAAGTTAGTAAGTTAGAGTCATAAGTGTGGCAGATAGGAGATGTTATGATGTTAGCTCTAGGGATTTGAGTATTTGGATATCCTGGCCCAGTTTCTGAGTACTTGGATCAACCAGTATCAAGCTACTCTATCTATTTTTTCATGTATACCCAGGCCAGATATACAATCGAAGGATGATCTAGAGAGGAACCCTAGAAATATTAGGGTTAGAAACAAGATAAGTAACATGAATTAAGAGCATAAATATAAAATGAGATAGAACTTTCATTTCATATTGTTGGTTTATTGGAGATGAATAGAAAATCTCTTATATGTTTGAATTCAAATATTCAATATTTTGAAATATATATGGGTCTTTAAGATTTGTTGTATACTATGCAGTTGTAGCATTTATTGATTACATTCTTTGTATCGAGTAGACTAGAAATGATCTTTGAATGAGCTTTTCTAAGTGGATAAGTTTTCTTCCACACATTTGAGATGAATAGGAGTTGAGTAATACTGAGTAGCTCTTGGCTTTAGGACTATAGGTTCGGCCTGGTCTGGCTGGTAGGATGCATTACTGGGATCTAATGACTCCTATTAGTAACATAACAAGAGTAAATTCTGGATAGATTAGATCCAAATTCTAGTATGAATGCATATACTCTAACATTTTGAAGTATAAGGGAAAGACTGGGATAACTAAGAATCAGTTGGAACTGATATCTAAAGATCCAACTTTGGGGCCTAATATGAGAAACCCTTAATTGGGAATAAAGGAACACGACATAAGGTTCAGATTAAGTTTAATTATTAGTATTATATGAACTCTAAATATGAAATATGGAAAAGATATGAGAAAAGTATGTAAGGGCCAAATAATAAGAATCAATCATGTGGAATGGATTATATAACCGAGTATAATGTTTTTATGTACTCTAAAACAAAGGGAAAATAGAAGAAAAGAGCTAAGTATACAATAAGTACATAGAAGTGAAGAGTCTTCAGAAGAGTTAAAGTGAAGAGAACTAGATGATCATGTAAATCATAAAACTAGAATAAGAAACTTAGTTGAAACAAAGAGAAATGTTGGAAATAATGAGCTTGATTAATGAATGAGGGTTATGATATAATTGAGAGCATGGAATGTATACCTTTATTAATAAGTTTAATACATTCATCCTTACTACCTTTGGATTCTAAGTCTCTATAGAACAACAAACTAGTTTCTAAAAGAAGAACAAAAGTGCAGCTAAATAAATGAATAAGTCATATAAAGGTCGACTATATTAGGAAAGGAAAAACTTGATTGAAAGAGAAACTAAGTTTGACCCATGCATGAGCCGTTTGATTTAAAATGAAGGATATGTAATGTATTAAACATGAGGTGATACTAGTGGAAAGATTATTGGTTTAGAATTTCAACTTCACATTAATAGAAGGATAAAAGGAAATATATGCAACATGGTATACATGATCATACACATAAAAGAAGAAACATGATCATAAGAGAAAACTAGAAGTTAAAGATGACATGTGGAATAGTAGTATATGGTAAGGGGATTATGGAAAGTAAAGAAGGGTTTAAAACATAATGGAGTAATATAGATTATAAAAGAAAGAGGTTGGGAGATTCTTGAAAGTGCTAATTAGTCAAGTATCCTTGTTGATAATTAATTAAAACTACATATGAGAAATGTATTAATGAATGTTTAAAGATAAGAATTCTATGTCTCAAAATCATCTTCTCTTTCATATCTTCCTTAATGAGAGAAATGTGTAAATGAAGTGATAAGAAAATGAATCATATATGATGCATAACCACAGTGGTAGAGACATCTAGTGAATGTAATAATGACACACAATATGATGATGAAACCCTAGGAGGGTAATTGAGAATGTAATTTATCTAAATGGCCAAGTAAGAGAAAGGAAATTCAATCAATAAGATAAAGAAGACTTTAGTAAAACTTGTGAGATCCAAAGTTTGACTTTCAAATTAAGGGAGCAAAGTCACATCACAATAATGTCATGCTACTGATAAGGACCAAACCCTAGAATGTTTAGATTTGTAGTAGTTTAAGGGTTGTCACTAGTGATTTGGACTTTAATACTAGCATCTCTATAAAATAAGATCATGAGATTTGCACTATGAGAAGTAAACTAGCACTGATAGTAATCCAAGGTTTAAAGGTAGATAATCTGAAAGGTTGATAAACAATATGACAATGATTCAGAGAAAAGAGTAAGATATAAATTTGAAATGTAACAAGTGTGTTTTAAACAAAAGGAGAAATACAATATGAGTGAAGTGTGATATGAAATAAATTCTTCTTGTGATATCAAGAATGATGAATAATCTATTCTTACCTTGTATGTTTCAATTTTAGGAATGTTTAATCTACATGATTAAAATAAGAAGGATAAGTAACAAAAGTAAGTAGTAGTGAATGAGGAGAGAGATAAGAAAAAACAATGGCTTTTAGTAATATGTGAATTTCTTTTTAGCAGTATAATTTGTGGAAGGTATATTAAGGGATGTAAATTGGTTCTACATATGATTTTAGTGTACATGTGCAAGAAATATGTTAATTAAGGGTGACTGATAGATGTAGTCATTCATACCAGTAGTCCATCCTAGTATTGTACAATCTTGGTATGGTGATATGGGTTGAATAATGATGGAACAAATGAAGGCTTACCCTAAATAAGGTAGTCTTACCTATTCACTCATATGAATAGAAGAGATGATAATCATATTGTATTGATATGTAACCATAATGATGTATAGCTTGTTATACCTAGTTTTAATATAACTAAGTGATGGTAATTGGGTATGAATAGTCCTTGAATGACTAATACAATCATGGAGTACTTTGTTACTATTATTGAAACCCTAGTATGCTATAACCCGATCGTTACACCTTGAATTATGTGTGGGTTCATACTTGAGAATAGTATGGAATGTGATGGTGATGTTGGGTTATGGGAGACAGAGAAGGCAATGGAAACAAAATTTTTCTTCTCCTAAACCCAGTCTAAAGGAATCGCGTCAACATATATATAATAGTAAGGATGGTTTGTAGAGACAAACCTTGTCCCGAGGCTTGCTCGGCGACGTTACCTCACGGCTTGCACGGTCTTCACCTCCGGTCTTGGACGGTGTCTGTGCAGCTTCTGGTCTCAACGGGACTGTCGGGATTGATAGTTGTCCTCTGAGCGGTAGAAATCTCCCGCCTCTGTAGTAGTCCACATGGACCACCTAGAACTCGGATTGCCTTATTGCACTAGGAAAAAAAAGGATTTGTACCCTCCTATCGGTGTACTAGTCACTGACACACTCTCCTCCAACCAGTTGCTTTTCTGGAGTTGTCTTTCCCTTGTTGTGCCTCCCTTATCGGGTAGCACTTACTTGGGCTCTCTTGGTTACCAAAACTAGAGAGAACGACAACTTTGTAGATCAACTTGTATTCTCTGAGTTGTACCTAAGAATCCCCCAATACCCCTATATATAGGAGGGTCATGGGATAGGGTTCTCTACCCCGGGCAATGCAGGACTAAAGTAGGAGTAGAAGGGTTCAGAATTTCCACAAAACAACCAACTACGCCAGCTGAACTAATCCTTTTAAGCATGAACCGATCAGTTGAGGACCTAATTCGATCGGTTCACACCTGAACCGGTCGGTTGGGACACCTGAGCCGATCGTTTCACTTCTGAACCGGTCGATTCACTGCCCTGGTCAGTTCCCGATTGACTTTTCCTCTTTTGTTTTGAATTGATCCAAATACCAATGCTTGTTTCAATCAAATTGGACAAGTGAAACGAAAAGAAATTTCTCACCAACCTGACTTTCCCAACTCGCTCGTATGAACCAGTTGAGCCGATCGGTTTAACCCTTGAACCGGTCATCTCAACCAGTCCTGAGCCGATCAGTTCATCACATGAGCCGATCGGTTCATCACATGAGCCGGACGGTTGGGAGAGCAGACTATACAAAATCATTCAATTGCAGTTTCAATCAATCTGATACTCTAATCAATCGTTCCAACACCTTGAACACTATGATACTGAGCTATCAATTGATTAAGTGTTTAATTGAACTACTAAACTCCTTTAGTAATCAATCTAAACATCATTTGTGGATAAACTCCTCTTCCAGGTTAAATCCTATGTGTGTGACCCTGTAGGCCCATTTCATGTTGACAGTGAAAGTCCATACCACTTATGACTTCACAAGCAAAGAGTAGTGCCTAGTCACACATCAGTGCTACCCAAGTGAAAAGGAATGTTGGAGAACAACTTTCAATCCTACAATCCATGAATGGTGTTACAGTGAATGTATAATTCCTTTGTCATTGATATCTCGAATGAACTCAAGGGATGGAACAGTCGTCCTGTCAACGTTCATTCACTTTCTTGATCTCAGAGTAGATTGGAGGAGATATGTATGACATCAATATCACATACTGATTCACACATACATGCACACGCCTATCTCAATCCTACTCATCAAGTGGCCATGGATATCAAACTCCCTCAGGAGTGACAAATCCCATATCTATCACTTCCCCCTCAAAAGTCCCATGTATCAAAGCCACCCAATCATCACCTTTATAACAACCCATGTTTCAGGACTGCGTTTGATGATGTCAAAGTGTACCCAATGACATGTGTTGAGTGTTGTGATTTCAGGTCAAAGAATAACACTCACCACCATCACTTTGAGAACTGACTGTGACTACCATGTCATGGTTCCATGTGTCAAACTCACATTGGGTCTATCTGGTACACTTGTTCTCTAACAAGTACCTATGTGTTTGGTTTGATATCTCCATATCATGACTAATGAGATTTTGTCATCAACCAACACCACAATATAGTATTGTGTGTCATTTTTGTCTATCTACCTTCCACAATGACATCCGACTAGGGACATAATAAGAATGTACAAACTCTTAGCATCTGTATGATCTCATCGTCCAGGTCCTGTACCTGAAAGCATACGTCATTGAGTACTTTCATTCTCTAGACATTCAATTTGTTCTATCATTATCTCATATGATTGGACAAGAAAGAATTGGAAGCTTGCCTTTGATGTTTATCAAATCAATCTTAATGTATCCCACCAATCATCCCATGATTGGCTCTTAGGGCATACATACCAACGGACTCCCACTTGCACTATGAGCCAACCACCCTTGAATCATATTCTTAGTAATTTTCAAACATGACCCACATGTTACTGTGTTCTAGTGCTAACATAGTGAGTTATGGAAACACGTTGCTAAAGTCAGTATTAACTGCATGTCTCTCATCTCTTTGTAGTATGTCACACGTATGAGATGGAGTTCCCATAATATGCAATCTAGTATCCCTTTTCTATCCTTTAGTCACATTGCATGACCAAGCACTCTTAACTTGTCATCAATGACCGGAATATCTATAAGTTCATATCTATGAACTTCCAGATCCATATAATATCCACTAATGTTCTCAAACACACGAATACACAGTTTTATTCCTTTTAAACGACTTTATTGGAACGTTTCCATTTATCAACAAACATTCACTTTTATATATCCCATATATATTTTGCAATTAATTTTCTGTCCTTTTCGAATGTTCACACCAGTGTAACCCTTTACAGTGAACCCTTCCTTATTTCCATAGAACTTGTACTTCTCAAGTACTTATCAAGTTCTTATGGTATTGCAGTAACCCTTACTGGAACTAGATAGACATCCACTCATCCTGTCCCACATACAAGTTATCAGGATGAGTACATCATATTGTCATATCCTACATACAAGATGATGAATGCATTTTATTCTTGCTATGTCCATACATGCAAGATAATGGGATGATTACATACATGATAGATCCATATCTATTCTTAATGTTCCCATTCTTCATAAGAATTGGACACTTGGCCTTGTGATACTAACTCCATGTAAAATGGATACATTTTGTCCCACTGAATCTGTGCACACTGAACCCTTCAGTATAGATTGCCAATGTATGCTTTCTCTTTCCAGGTCAAGAGGTTTTTCGAGAACTATCTCTATAGATATCTATTATTATCACATAGGAAACGTCTCTATCTTTAAAGATAATTTCCACTTTGGATTTCCATTCTAGAACATTTCCATTTCATATCAACATGTGGAATGTGAATATGATCCCACTAAATCATAGATCCCTTCTTTATCTTTGACATATCAGTCAAAACCCTTTGACTATATTATCAAAGTAAAGATAACAGTTCTAAGTTTCTTGTACTCAATCAATCACATCGATTAGTCCATTGTAACTTATAGACTTCATTTGCATTAATGGATTCATAAACCTTATAGGTTGTTTCACATACACATCCTCATTTTTATTCCTTATAGGAATGTGGTTTCAGTATATGTATGCCAAATCTCTTAGTCATTAAGTTGCAATCAATAAGCATCATCCTTCTCAAAATGTCATCCATGTGTCTTAACACTTAAGACTCATTCACACTTATGGATTTCATCCCAATGAGTGCTACCATCAAGGTCACACCTTATGGTTCACAAGGAAGTCATTTAGGATGTAATGGTCATAAACCATAACTCAAAATATGGTTCCTCATATTCATCTAGATAGTTGACTCATCATATGACCAGCTTATCACATAGATAATCAGGGTGTATATGTCAAGGATATAAGAACTCACAACTCCTTGTGATTCTTAATGTCCTTTATTAGTGTAGGGTATTCTTTATTTAAGAATAAATTAGTTATTTGATAATCATCTTCTAAATCCTTAGAGTATGACTCCTTTTGATTTAGACATCACCATGCCTTAATCACGAGCTTACTATGATACACTATCATAATAACTCATAAGGATCTCAAACATTTAGTTCAAGTATTTCATTCATTGATCTCATCAAGAATTAACACTTTACCAAATTTGTACTTCATCTATGATATTCTTATTGGTATTTCTATAAACACCATTTGAAGTACCAGCATTAACTCCAATAGGTATGTAAATACATCACATGTATTATACCTAATAGGATAATCATTCTTCCACTACCTTAGTGAAGATTGATTAATCATGTATAAAAGATTCATGTCTCTTACTGGTTTTCTAACCAAAAGAGTCTAGATGTATCCATCATATGGAAACTAGAAATGAATTTCTCATGATTTATGCTAATTTGATTGTTGGAGTTATCAATAACTTTTAGGTATCATTTTATCTTATGCATACCAAGTACCATAAGATAAACAAGGCATTGCCACAAAGATTGAAACATCAACTATATTGATAGTCATCTTGTCACTACAAGATGCAAGCAAATTGAAACAGCAGTTCTCAACTCTATTTCATGCCCTTTAGGCTGAAATAAACTGAAAGGTACTCCTATTTATGGCATAAACACTTGCTCCAATGATGGGTACTCCTTTCTTTGTCCTTTCGTAAAGTCCATCACTTCTTTGTAGATCTTACATATCATATATGTCAGATCTATATCTTGGTATCATATACCTCAGATAAAGAAGTGTTTATTTCATGATACCTACGGTTGACATCTCTATCCTCTTCTTTCGTCTTCTTTTGTTCTTCTAGATATAGAGGGCATTTCCCTCGTTCACCCTCCCATGTGCCTTGAGGTTGAAGATGACTTGGGATATTGGCTAGCATCAGAACCCTTATTAGCTTTGCCCTTGCCCTTATCCTTGGACTTGCCTTTCTTTCTATTGATCAACATCATAGACTTAGGCTTG
The DNA here is from genome assembly GCA_963693085.1 of Alisma plantago-aquatica. Taxonomy (NCBI): domain Eukaryota; kingdom Viridiplantae; phylum Streptophyta; class Magnoliopsida; order Alismatales; family Alismataceae; genus Alisma; species Alisma plantago-aquatica. The sequence continues at coordinate 628,436,524 of OY856412.1, forward strand.
TCCTTCTTCATTTGTGCCTTGAGGCTGAAGACGGCTTGGATTGCTGGCTAGCATCAGAACACTTCTTTGCTTTTCCCTTGTCCTTGCCTTTAAGACTTACCCCGTTGTTGTCCTCAACATGTCCAACAACTTTGTCAATGCTTGTCAAAGTTTTTCATGTCATAGTTCATCATGAACTGTATGATTCTCACAACATTTGCAGTATCATACCAATAGCCAACTCTTGGCTCAAAGGGAATCCTTCTTAGTCAGGTTTTTCCACATACCCGATCACATTGAATGTGTGAATACCTTACTGGATCTCCTTCTATCATGACATACTAGGACAGTGTCTTGGAGACATCATATGTCTCATATTGTCTCGGAAACTCATTATTCAGAGAGCACAACATTAAGCACTCCACATCAATGGCATCCTCAGTATGCTTCAATAAGCATACTTTCAGCCATTGGTGTGGTGGGATCGAGTTCATCTGGTTCTGGTATAACTAGGACTTAGAGCTTTCGCTCTTCGATTGAGAACACTTCTCAATGTCCTAATCAGTCGTGGAAATTATTCCCATTAGTTTGTTGGTGTCAAGGACCGATCACAAATAAAGTGATTATTGTTGATTAACCATTTATTTTACAAAAGGAAATATATTCAATTTAGTCCAAAAACTCTTTTTTTGACTTGATTGATTTGAAAAGGTTTTATGATATAATTAGGACTTTAATTAATTATCGCTCCCACTATTTTTGTTCAAATTGATAGCCCTCACCATCAATTCGGAAGATTTTAGCGTACAATCTTCCAGTGGGTCAAGATACTGAAATCCTCTGAGTCATGGACCAGCTAGGGTTGTCACTCACAACTTAGATCTTCCAGGTAGGCAACTTTTTCCAATTGCATCATATGCAATTCTTAAAAGATGCCATATGCAACTCCTTTCCATGATCACCTCCATGCCTCAAGGTGCTAGATCCTATCTAGGTCACCTTGTTAAGTCTGACCCAAAGCCAACACGATGAATATGCACCTTGCTAGGGTAGACCCACATATCCATCCTTCACGCTTCTGCGAGATAGATGGCACACCACGCTAGGGCATGCCCACACGTGGCCGATCAAGCTTTTCATGTGTGTCTCATTTGGAAGGCATCTAAAACTTTAATATTTAATGAGAGATTTGGTTTTATAGGTACATATACATATCTAATCACCACAATACATAGTACATATCATATACATGCTATATCCCACAGAAAACATGTGAAACGATAAAAGTGATGATTATGGCCATCCTAATGTGATTCCTCGAGCCAAGAGGAATCACAACCATCTAGGTCCACATCACATGCAACATGTACAAGATGAACTCTGTGCTTTTTCGTTCTGGGTTTGATCAACTCATCTCCATGATTGATCGGCTTGCCATCAGGCCAGTCGGTTGGGTGCCACCAACCGATCGACTAGAGCCTCCAGACGATCAGTTCACTGGTCGTCGTGCATCGCCTCAGGTCGCCACCCACTCATCTCACTCCGTGAACCGGTCATCTAGAACACCAACTGATTGGTTCACACCTTGAATCGATCGTTAGGTTGTCCTCCGTTCTTTGACATAACAGGAAACATAAAAAGATCTATCCTATTTACATTTAAATTGGGAAAACCCTAGTTATATTCGGGGGGAGAAAACGTAGGAAAGAAATCATGAGTTATCTCGAGTTACATCAGGAATAAGGAGGTAAGGAATTAGTGCACAGACCGAGATGCAAGCAACCACATTCAACCAAGCACACATACATATGGTTTATTGGCCATAACCACGCTATACATCTACCAAAAAACTCATTTAAGGGCAACACGTATCGAGTGCATTCATATTACATATCATATATGCATATTGGAATTTGTTGATTTAGGATTGGATATGCATAAAGCCAATTTTATTCGCATTCTATGCAATAAATAAAGGCAACAAACCAAAATCGATCACATAAATAATCCTAAAGTATAGAGCAGTTGAAGTGGCTCTGATACCACTATTGGGTTTTAGGGGAGATAGAGAAGGCAGTGGAAACAAAATTTTTCTTCTCCCGAACCCTGTCTAAAGAAATCGTGTCAACGTCTATACAATAGGAAGGATGGTTTGTAGAGACATACCTTGTCCCAAGGCTTTCTCGGCAACGTTGCCTCGTAGCTTGCACAGTCTTCACCTCTAGTCTTGGACGGTGTCCATGCAGCTCCTGGTCTCACCGGGACTGTTGGGATTGACAGTTGTCCTCCGAGCGGCAGAAATCTCCCACCTTTGTAGTAGTCCACACAGACCACCTAGAACTCCGATCGCCTTGTCGCACAAGGCACTGGAAGGAGTCATACCCTCCTGTCAGTGTACTAGTCACTGACACACTCTCCTAGAACCAGTCACTTTTCTGCAGTTGTCTTTTCCTTGGCATGCCTCCCTTATCGGGTAGTACTTGCTCGGGCTCTCTCGGTTACCACAACAAGAGAGAACGACAACTTTGCAGAGAAACTAGTGTTCTCTGAGTTGTACCTGAGAAGCCCCCAATACTCCTATACATAGGAGGGTCATGGTACAGGGTTCTCTACCCCGGGCAATGCGGGACTAAAGCAGGAGTAGAAGAGTCTGTAATTTCAACAAAACAACCAACTGCTCTAGCTGAACCGATCATTTCAACCATGAACCAATCGGTTGGGGACCTGAGCCGATCGTTTCACACCTGAACCAATCGTTTGGGACATCTGAGCTGATCAGTTCACTTATGAACCGATTGGTTCACTACCCTGGTCAGTTCCCGATTGACTTTTCCTCTTTTGTTTCGAATTGATCCAAATACCAATCCTTGTTCCAATCAAATTGGACAAGTGAAACGAAAAGAAATTTCTCACCAACTTCACTTTCCCAACTCACTCGTTTGGACCAGTTGATCTGATCAGTTCAACCCTTGAACCAGTCATCTCAACTTGTCCTCAGTTGATCGGTTCATCACATGAGCCGATCAGTTCACTAACCTGAGTCAATCGGTTCATCACATGAGCCGATCAGTTCACTAACCTGAGTCAATCGGTTCATCACATGAGCCGATCATTTGGGAGTGCAGACTCCCCAAAATCAGTCAATTGCAGTTTCAATCAATCAGTCCAACACCTTGAACACTATGATAATGAGTTATCAATTGATTAAGTGTTTAATTGAACTACTAAACTCCTTTAGTAATCAATCTAAACATCATTTGTGTATAAACTCCTCTTCCAGGTTAAATCCTATGTGTGTGACCCTACAGACCCATTTCACATTGGCAGTGAAAGTCCATAACACTTATGACTTCACAACCAAAGAGCGGTGCCTAGTCACACATCAGTGCTACTCAAGTGAAAAGGAAAGTTGGAGAACAACTTTCAATCCTACAATATGTGAATGGTGTTACAGTGAATGTATAATTCCTTTGTCACTGATATCCCGAATGAACTCAAGGCATGGAACAGTCATCCTGTTAACGTTCATTCACTTTCTTGATCTCAGAGTAGATTGGAGGAGATATGTATGACATCAATATCACATATTGATTCACCCATGCATGCGCACACCTATCTCAATCCTACTCATCAAGTGGCCATTGATATCAAACTCACTCAGGAGGGACAAATCTCATATCTATCACTCATCCCTCAAAAGCCCCATGTGTCAAAGCCATCCAATCATCACCTTTATAACAACCCATGTTTCAGGACTGTGTTTGATGATGTCAAAGTGTACCCAACAACATGTGTTGAGTGTAGTGATTTCAGGTCAAAGAATCACACTCACCACCATCACTGTGAGAACTGATTGTGACTACCATGTCATTGTTGGTATGTATGCCTTCAGAGCCAATCATGGGATGATTGGTGGGATACATTAAGATTGATTTGATAAACATCAAAGGCAAACTTCCAATTCTTTCTGGTTCAGTCATATGAGATAATGATAGAACAGATTGAATGTCTAGAGAATGATAGTACTCAATGATATATGCTTTCAGGTTGAGGATCTGGATGATGAGATCATATGGATGCTAAGAGTTTGTACATTCTTATCATGTCCCTAGTCATATGTCATTATTGACGGTAGATAGACAACAATGACACACAACACTATATTGTGGTATTGGTTGATGATAGAATCTCATTAGTCATGATATAGAGATATCAAATCAAACACATAGGTACTTGTTAGAGAACAAGTTTACCGGACATACCCACCGTGATTTTGACACATGGAACCATGACATGGTAGTCACATTCAGTTCTCACAATGATGGTGGTGAGTGTGATTCTTTGACCTAAAATCACTACACTCAACACATGTCGTTGGGTACACTTTGACATCATCAAACATGGTCCTGAAACATGGGTTGTTATAAAGGTGATGATTGGGTGGCTTTGACACATGGGGCTTTTGAGGGGTGAATGATAGATATGGGATTTGTCCCTCCTGAAGGAGTTTGATATCCATGGCCACTTGATAAGTAGGATTGAGATAGGTGTGCACACACATGTGTGAATCAGTATGTGATATTGATGTCATACATATCTCCTCCAATCTACTCTGAGATCAAGAAAGTGAATGAACATTGACAGGATGACTATTCCATGCCTTGAGTTCATTCGGGATATCAGTGACAAAGGAATTATACATTCGTTGTAACACCATTCTCAAATTGTAGGATTGAAAGTTGTTCTCCAACTTTCTATTTCACTTGAGTAGTACTGATGTGCGACTAGGCACCGCTATTTGCTTATGAAGTCATAAATGTTATGGACTTTCACTGCAAATGTGAAATGAACCTATAGGGTCACACACATAGGATTTAACTTGGAAGATGAGTATTTCCACAAATGATGTTTAGATTGATTACTAAAGGAGTTTAGTAGTTCAATTAAACACTCAATCAATTGATAGCTCAATATCATAGTGTTCAAGATGTTGGACCGATTGATTAGAGTATCAGATTGATTGAAACTGTGACTGACTGATTTGCACAAGTCTGCTACCCCAACCGATCTGCTCATGTGATTGATCTGATCAGCTCAAGTTGGTGAATCGACCGGCTCAAGACAGTTTGAACTGGCCAATTCAAGAGTTGAACCGATCGGCTCAACTGGTCTAACTGAGATCGTTGGGAAAGTGAGAAGACTATTTTGCAAATACAATTTGTTTCATGTGTACAAATTCGATTTGGACAAGGATTAATATTTGATTAATCGGCACAAATTTGAAAGTCAACTTGAGTTGGACTAGGACCACGAACTGATCGGCTCATGTGATGAACTGATCGGCTCAGGTGTCCCAAACGATCGGTTCAGGTTGAAACGATCGGTTGAGGTCACCAAATGATCGTTTCAGGGTTGAAACGATCGGTTTAGCTAGCGCAAGTTGCTTGTTTTGTGGAAAATCTCGAACCCTTCTACTCCTACTTTAATCCTGCAATGACTGAGATAGAGAACCATGTCTCATGACCCTCCTATATATAGGGGTATTGGGGGCTTCTCAACAGAACAACTCAGTGCACCAGTTGCTCTGCAAAGTTGTCATTCTCTCTGGTTTTGGTAACTGAGAGAGAGCTTGAGCAAGTGCTACCCGATATGGGAGGCACAACAAGGGAAAGATAATTGTAGAAAAGAAACTAGTTGCTGGAGAGTGTGTCGATGACTAGTACGCCGACAGGAGGGTGTGACTCCTTCCGATTCCTTGTAGGACAAGGCGATCGGAGTTCCAGGTGGTCTGTGTGGACTACTACAGAGGCGGGAGACTTCTTCTGCTCAGAGGACAGATGTCAATGCTGACAGTCCCGGTGAGACCAGGAGGTGTCAGTCTCGGTGCGACCAGGAGCTGCACAGACATTGTCCATGACCGGAGGTGAAGACCGCGGAAGCCGCGAGGTAAAGTCATTGAGCAAGCCTCAAGACAAGGTATGCCTCTACAAACCATCCCACATTTCCTTTATTCTGGGTTTTGGAGGAGAATGTTTTTTGTTTCTGTTGCCTTCTCTGTCTCCCCTAAAACCCAACAGTGGTATCTGGGCCACGTCAACTACTCAATACTTTAGGATTATCGATATGATCGATTTTGGTTTGTCACCTTTATTTATTGCATACGATGCGAATAAAATTGGATTTATGTATGTCCAATCCTAAATCCACAAATCCCAATATACATATATGATATGTAATATGAATGTGCTCGATACGCGTCACCCTTAAATGAGTTTTGTAGTGGATGTATAGCGTGTTTATGGCCAATAAACCCTATGTGTGCACTTTGTTGTATGTGGTTGCTTGCATCTCGATCTGTGCACTGATTCTCTATGTCCTATTCCTGATGTAACTTAAAATAATTTGATATTTCTTTCCTACCTTTTCTCCCCCCGAATGTAACTCGAGGTTTCCCAATTCAAATGTAAAATAGGATAGATTTTATTTCATGTTATGTCAAAGAATGGTGGACAACCTGACAACAATTGAGATGATCGGTTCAAGGAGTGAACTGATCGATTGGCGATCCAGATGACCAGTTCGAGGAGTGAGATGATCAGGTGGTGGCCATGAGGAGATGCATGACGACCAGGTGAACTGATCAGTTGGAGGAGCCAACTGATTGGTGGGTGGCACCCAGACGACCGGCCAAGGCAAGCAGGTCATTAATGTAATGAGTTGATCAACTCGGATGGCTATAGCACAGATTTCATCTTGTACAGGTTTCATATGATGTAGACCTAGATGGTCGTGATTCCTCTTGGCTCTAGGAATCACATTAGGATGGCAATAATCATTTCTTTTATCGTTTTGCATGTTTTCTGTGGGATATAGCATGTATATGATACATACTACATATTGTGGTGATTGGATATGTATATGTACCTATAAAACCAAATCCCTCATTAAATATTAATGTTTTAGATGCCTTCCAAATGTGACACACGTGAAAATCTTGATCGGCCAAGTGTGGGCACGCCCTAGTGTGGTGCACCGTATATCTCGTAGAAGCGTGAAGGATGGATATGTGGGTCTTCCCTAGCAGGGTGCATATTCAGCGTGTTGGCTTTGAGTCGGACTTAAAAAGGTGACCTAGATAGGATCTAGCACCTTGAGGCATGGAGATGATCATGGAAAAGAGTTGCATATGACATCTTTTAAGAGTTGCATATGATGCAATTGGCAAAAGTTGCTTACCTAGAAGATCTAAGTTGTGGATGACAGCCCTAGCTGGTTCCTGACTTAGAGGAATTCACGATCTTGACCCACTAGAAGATTGTACGCTGCAATCTTCTAAATTGATGGTGAGGGCTATCAATTTGAACAAAATAGTGGGAGCAATAATTAATTAAAGTCCTAATTATATCGTCAAACTTTTCAAATCAATCAAATAAGTCAAAATTTAGTTTTGGACTAAAATTGCATATATTTCCTTTTGCAAAACAAATGACAACAAACAACAATCACTTTTCGTTGCGATCGGCCCTTGAAAAGGACAAGTTGAATGGGACTAACTTCCATGACTAGTTTAGGACATTGAGAATTGTTCTCACTCAAGAGTGAAAGCTCTATGTCCTGGATACTCCACTTCCAAAGGAATCTGCTCCTACCGCACCAAAGGTAGAAAAGGATGCTTATAAGAAGCATTCTGATGATGCCATTGATGCAAAGTGCTTAATGTTGTGCTCCATGAACCAAGAGTTGCAGAGACAACATGAGAACATGGGTGCCATTGAGATGATTCAGCATCTCAAGAACATGTATGAAGATCAAGCACGGCAAGAGAGATATGATGTCTCCAGGGTGTTGTTCAAGTGTGTCATGATAGAAGGAGATCCAGTTGGTCCTCACACGCTCAAGATGATTGGGTATGTGAACAGCCTGATGAGACTAGGATTTTCCCTGAGCCAAGAGTTGGCTACTGACGTGATACTACAATCATTGCCAGAATCATACAGTCAGTTTGTGATAAACTACAACATGAACAACTTTGACAAGCCATTGACAGAGTTGTTTGGCATGTTGAGGACAGCTGAGACATAGATGAAGAAGGAAAAGCCTAAGTCTGTGATGATGATCAGCAGCAAGAAAGGCAAGTTCAAGTGTAAAGGAAAGGGCAAAGCTAAGAAGGGTTTTGATGCTAGCCAGGAGCCCAAGGCGTCTTCAGCTCTCAAGGCCAAGGGAGGCATGACCAAGAGAAGCAATTGCCACCATTTTCAAAAGCCACGACATTGGAAAAGGAATTGTCCACTCAATCTGGAAGAACTAAAGAAGGAGGAGGAGACAGACGTCTCCACCTGAAGGTGTAATGAAATAAACTTGTAAAATTTTTTAGGTATATGATACCAAGATATAAAATGTAAAGAACTCAATAAATGGGGCAAGTGTTTCCGCCATAGATAGGAGTACTTTAGTTTATTTTCAGCCTTGAAGGCATGTAATAGAGTTATGAACTGTTATTTCTTGCCAAAGGATAGAAATATATTATTTTTGCATATTGTATGACAATGATTGCAATTAATAAAGTTGATGTTTCAATCTCAAAAGATATGATCTTTATGGCAATGCCTTGTTTATCTTGTGGTACTTGGTATGCATAAAATAAAATGATACCTAAAAGTTATTGATAACTCAAACAATCAAATCAGCATAAATCATGAGAAATTCATTTCTAGTTTCCATATGATGGATTAATCTAGAATCTTTTGGTTAGATAATCAGTAAGAGACGTGAATCTCTTAGACATGATTAATCAATCTTCACTAGTGGTAGTGGGAGAATGATTGTCCTATTAGGTATAATACATGTGATGTATTTACATACCTATTGGAGCAAATGCTAATACTTCAAGCGGTGTTTAGAGAAATACCAATATGAATATCTTGAAGTGTTCAAGAATATCATAGATGAAGTATGAATTTGGTAAAGTATTAATTCTTGATGAGATCAATGAATGAAATACTTGAACCAAATGTTTGAGATCCTTATGAGTGATTATGATAGTGTATCATAGTGAATTCATGATTAAGGCATGGTGATGTCTAAATCAAAAGCAGTCATACTCTAAGGAGTTAAGGATGATTATCAAATAATTGATTTCTTCTTAATAAAGAATACCCCACACTAATAAAGGACATTAAGAATCACAAGGAGTTATGAGTTCTTATATCCTTGATAGATACACCTTAATTATCTACGTGATGAGTTGGTCATGAGATGAGTCAACTATCTAGATAAATATGAGGAACCGGATTTTGAGTTATGGTTTATGACCATTACATCCTAAATGACTTCCATGTGAACCATAAGGTATGACCTTGATGGTAGCACCCATTGGGATGAAATCCATAACTGCAACTAAGTCTTAAGTGTTAAGACACATGGATGACATTTTGAGAAAGATGATGCTTGTGACTAAGACATTTGGCATAACATATACTAAAACCACATTCCTATGAGGAATAAAACAAGGATGTGTACGTAACACAACCTATAAGGTTTATGAATCCATTAATGCAAATGAAGTCTATAAGTTATAATGGACTAATCAATGTGACTGATTAAGTACAAGCAACTCAGAGCTAGATCTGTACTTTGATGATATGGTCAAAGGGCTTGACTGATATATCAAAGATAAAAAAAGGGATCTGTGATTTAGGGGGAACTTATTCACATTCCAGATGTTGATGTGAAATGGAAATTTTCTAGAATGGAAATCCAAAGTGGAAATTGTCTTCAAGGAAGATAGAGATGTTTCCTATGTGATAGGAATAGAGATCTATAGAGATAGTTCTTGAAAAACCTCTTGACTTGGAAAAGAGAGAGCATACATTGGCAATCTATACTGAAGGGTTCAGTATGCATAGATTCAGTGGGAGAAAATGTGTCCATGTTACATGGAGTTGGTATCCCAAGGCCAAGTGTCCAATTCTTATGAAGAATGAGAACACTAAGGATAGATATGGATCTATCATGTATGTAATCATCACATTATCTTGCGCATGTATGGACATGGCAAGAATAAAATGCATTCATCATCTTATATGTAGGACATGACAATATGATGTGCTCATCCTGATAACTCGTATGTGGGACATGACGAGTGGATGTCTGTCTAGTTCCAGTAAGGGTTACAAGAATACCATAAGTACTTGAGAAGTACTAGTTCTGTAGAAATAAGGAAGGGTTCACTGTAAAGAGTTACACTGATGCGAACTTCCGAAAAGGATAGAAAATTAATCGCAAAATATATATATGGGATATATATTAAAGAGAATGTTTGTTGATAAATGGACACATTCCATTAAAGTCATTTCAAAAGGAAATGTCGAGTATCTGTGTGTTAGAGAACAGTAGTGGATACTATATGGATCTAGAAGTTCATGAGATGAAATTATAGTTATTGCGGTCATTGATGATAAGTTAGGAGTGCTTGGTCATGCAATGTGGATAAAGGTTAGCAAAGGAATACTAAAGTGCATATTACAACAACTTCATCTCATATGTGTAACGTACAGCGAAGAGATGAGAGACATGCATTTGATACTACCTTTGGCAAGGTGTTTCCATAACTCACTATGTTAGCACTAGAGCACAGTAACAAGTGGGACATGTTTGAAGATCACTATGAATATGATTCAAGGGTGATTTGCTGGCAGTGTAAGTGGGAGTCTGTTGGTATGTATGCCCTAAGAGCCAATCATGGGATGATTGGTGGGATACATTAAGATGGATTTGATAATCATCAAAGGCAAGCTTCCAATTCTTTCTGGTTTAGTCATATGAGATTAAGATAAAATAGATTGAATGTCTAGAGAATGGCAGTACTCAATGACGTATGCTATCAGGTTGAGGACCTGGACGATGAGATCATACAAATTCTAAGAGTTTGTACATTATGATCATGTCCCTAGTCGAATTTCATTGTGGAAGGTAGATAGACAATAATGACACACAAGACTAGATTGAGGTGTTGGTTGATGACAGAATCTCATTAGTCATGATATAGAGATATCAAACCAAACACATAGGTACTTGTTAGAGAACAAGTTTACCGGACAAACCCACTGTGAGTTTGACACATGGAACCATGACATGGTAGTCACAGTCAGTTCTCACAGTGATGGTGGTGAGTGCGATTCTTTGACCTGAAATCACTACACTCAACACATGTCATTGGGTACACTTTGACATCATCAAGCGCAATCCTGAAACATGGGTTGTTATAAAGGTGATAATTGGGTGGCTTTGACACATGGGGCTTTTGAGGGGTAAGTGATAGATATGGGATTTGTCCCTCCTCAGGGAGTTTGATATCCATGGCCACTTGATAAGTAGGATTGAGATAGGCGTGCGCACGCATGTGTGAATCAGTATGTGATATTGATGTCATACATATCTCCTCCAATCTACTCTAAGATCAAGAAAGTGAATGAACATTGACAGGATGATTGTTCCATGCCTTGAGTTCATTCGGGATATTAGTGACAAAGGAATTATACATTCGTCGTAACACCATTCATGGATTGTAGGATTGAAAGTTGTTCTCCAACTTTCTATTTCACTTGGGTAGCACTGATGTGCGACTAGGCACCGCTCTTTGCTTGTGAAGTCATAAATGTTATGGACTTTCACTACCAACGTGAAATGGACCTGCAGGGTCACACACATAGGATTTAACTTGGAAGAGTAGTTTTTCCACAAATGATGTTTAGATTTATTACTAAAGGAGTTTAGTATTTCAATTAAACACTCAATCAATTGATAGCTCAATATCATAGTGTTCAAGGTGTTGGACGGATTGATTAGAGTATCAGATTGATTGAAACTGTGATTGACTGATTTGCACAAGTCTACTGCCCCAACCGATCAACTCATGTGATGAACCGATCAGCTCAGGTTGGTGAACCGATCGGCTCATGGGATGAACCGATCGGATCAAGACAGGCTGAACCGATCGGCTCAACTGGTCTAACTGAGATTATTGGGAAAGTGAGAAGACTATTTTACAAATACAACATGTTTCACTTGTACAAATTTGATTTGGACAAGGATTAATATTTGATTAATCGGAGACAAATTTTAAAGTCAATTTGAGTTGGACTAGGACCACGAACCGATCGACTCATGTGATGAAATGCTCGGCTTAGGTGTCCCAAATGATTGGTTCAGGTTGAAACGACCGGTTGAGGTCACCAAATGATCATTTCAGGGTTGAAACGATCGGTTCAGCTGGCACAAGTTGCTTGTTTTGTGGAAAATCTCGAACCCTTCTACTCCTGCTTTAATCCCGCATTGCCCGGGATAGAGAACCCTGTCCCATGACACTCCTATATATATAGTGGTATTGGGGGCTTCTCAGTAGAACAACTCAGTGCACCAGTTGCTCTGTAAAGTTGTCATTCTCTCTGGTATTGGTAATCGAGAGAGAGCCAGAGCAAGTGCTACCTAATAAGGGAGGCACATCAAGGGAAAGAAAACTGCAGAAAAGCAACTGGTTGTAGGAGAGTGTGTCGGTCACTAGTACGCCGACATGAGGGTGTGACTCCTTCTGATTCCTTGTAGGACAAGGAGATCGGAGTTCCAGGTGGTCAGTGTGGACTACTATAGAGGCGGGAGACTTGTGCCGCTCGGAGGACAGCTGTCAATTCTGACAGTCCCGGTGAGACCAGGAGGTGCCAGTCCCGGTACGACCAGGAGCTGCACAGACACCGTCCAAGATCGGAGGTGAAGACCACGCAAGACGCGAGGTAAAGTCTCCGAGCAAGCCTCGGGACAAGGTACGCCTCTACAAACCATCCTTCCTATTGTATATATGCTGACGCGTTTCCTTTGTTCTGGGTTTGGGAGGAAAAAAAAATTGTTTTCGCTACCTTCTCTATCTCCCCTAAAACCCAACAGTCATGGTTCCATGTGTCAAACTCATGATGGGTCTGTCTGGTACACTTGTTCTCTAACAAGTACCTATGTGTTTGGTTTGATATCTCCATATCATGACTAATGAGATTCTTTCATCAACCAACACCACAATCTAGTCTTGTGTGTCATTGTTGTCTATCTACCTTCCACAATGACATCCAACTAGGGACATAATAAGAATGTACAAACTCTTAGCATCCATATGATCTCATCGTTCAGGTCATGAACCTGAAAGCATACGTCATTGAGTATTGTCATTCTCTAGACATTCAATATGTTCTATCATTATCTCATATGACTGAACCAGAAAGAATTGGAAGTTTGCCTTTGATGTTTATCAAATCAATCTTAACTCTCAAGGCATACATACCAACAGGTGATGCTTCACCTTATGCATCCATGATGCAATGGGGATGTCATGAGTATTATTGTACAATTGTTGTAGAATCTAGTCTTCCAACTCATGACTACTTTGCTATTTGAGTAGCACAATAGTAATATTCAAAACAACATAGTGAACTCTCTTTTGTGACTCAGAGGTAATATAAAACAATAGTACATATTGAGTCGTATGAATTGAGATGGTTGGATCAGATTATCAATATTGAGGTAACACCTCAAGAGTATGAAAATATTGAAATGGTTATTTCTCTCTCTATCCTATGATTGATTGTGGCATAGAGAATTTGTTGGATATCATTGGGAACTGTTTTGAACATGCTGTGATTAGAAACGAAATGAAGGACTTAATGTTGAAAACTGCATTCAAGTATGAAATACAAGAATGTAATGACATGTAAGATTTTAGAAGCTTAAAATAAACTTTGAATGTACTTTACTTGCATATTTATGTTTTAGGGATGAAACTTTTTTAAGGGGGGGAGAATTGTTATGATCGCATCTGAGATTAATTGGTAAACTAGGGTTTACCTGGATGATTATATGCTTAATTGGATTGATCATTGCTTAAATCTAATTATTGATTATAATTCAATTATGATGTTTTAAACCTAATAAAAACGTTAAGTGTTCTATTGTTTGAGAAATTAGGGTTTGAGAAATATAAACCCTAGTTGGCTGAAATAAGGGTATTGATGGTGCATGAGTATGGAATTTGATCAGGATAGCAGTGTGGTAAATGATTTTTCATATTTTCTACAATTTTTATTTAATTGAATTTTGGATATGATATGGATAACTCAATAATGCATATTGGAGAAAAATTTTAGAATATTTGAGTGTTCTTTGAATGTGGTTCTCAGTCAAACTATACTTTGACCAAAATGCTGACAGAGTGCTTTTCAGCAGTGTAGTGTTTTTATTTTAAATTATTTATTGATAACTCCAACTGATCTGAAATTTTAACTAGAGATTCAAAACTCAATCATAAACAATATGTAAAATTTTCATAATTTTTTGATGCGTTTAGACCTTATCAATAGATGAATTATAGTAATATTTTTATGACAGAAAATTCAACTAAAATAAGAAAAAGTATAGTGAGGGGTCAATGTGCAATTGACCCAAGCAGCTCAATTGCTCTATATGGTCAGCCTAACACACTATCAGATCTCATAATTCGTGATTCAAACTAGAGAAATGAAATCCTGGAGAGAGAGGGAGAGTTATGGTTTGAGAGGAGAAATTGATGGAGATGTTGACCTAGGGTTTTGCAGTCCAAGGAATGATTAAATCATGTAAGTTTAGCTTCTTTGGATATAGTTTCATGGTGAATCTTCTCTCTGATGTCAAGATTCCGTCCCTCCCATATTTGGATTTGAAATCATATCAAATCAAGTCCTTTTCTCACTCTTTCTTCATAATCCTTGCTTTCTAGGGTTTCTGAGTTGAAAGGAAGAAGAATCAGGTGAATTGCTAGGGATTTGATATGAGATCGAGATTTTCAGGAATGAGTTGCATTCTAAAGGTGTTTTCACACCTTAGGGTGAGTGGTAACGTCCTTTAAATAGTATATTGCACAAAAATTGGTTAAATCATCCATAATCTTTAATTGCTTAGTATGTGACTACAAACCCTGAATTGTCTATTTGTTCTAAGTTGTTGCAAAATGATATGAAATGGATTCTTCCTCTATTTGGATAAATTTTAGATGATAAAATTATATTAGAAATGTATACAATACATCCTAATGAGAATTCCCTAAGTATTAGCAGAGGTTATAAGAGTAAACTGAAATATAGGGAATTTTTCTCTGACTGAAATTTGTTGTATAAGTAAATAGAGAAATTCGCTTATCTAGATCCCCTTGGTTATGAATGATTGTTTATCTAAATTCAAAGTACATATATGTCTGATACTATCTTGATTCATTTAAAGTGAATATTGTTTGTTTGATATCTCAATAAAGAGGGTGAAACCCTAGATGCGAGGAAAGTTGGATATTTTCAAATAGATATCGTGAAATCCATTTGAAGGTATTTTCTTGACATGATAGATTTTATTTATCCAATGTTATTATTGATGCATGTTATCCCAATTAATGGCATGGAAACCCAAATTCAGCTCAGTTCCAAGGTTTCATACATATATTGATTTTATATGATTTGTTGATAGTAGTCTTTATTCAGTGAATGTTTATGTTGCATGAAATCCTTATGAGAGCCATGTGATAAGTGAATGAGGTAAATGAAACCCTCAAGGTAGGGTGTTCAATGAATCAAGTATTGTGATATCAATGTTCTCAGATATAATTAATAATTCTTTCCATGATAAGAAATTAACTCTTAATTAAGTTATGTGATGCATAAATCAAGATTGGGGTTGATGCACACATTTTTACAATTAAATCTTATCGTGTCAAGTAAATTGATTTTAATTGAGTTATGTGATGAATGACTTAGAATTTGGGTTGATGTGCTTGATTTTTGAGGAATTACAGATAATTTACAAGTGCTACTAACGATTTCTAATATATCAAGTAATTAACTCTTATTAGTGTGTTATTATGATGAATTATATAATTCCAGCATATATGAGCCAAGTTGATATGAGTTTAGTTTATTTAAGAAATTTCAATCTTCCTGCATGCATGGTATATGGATTAATCAATAAATTACAATGTTTTTGAGTATACTGCTCTGTCAGGTCTAGAATGATATTCATATTGTGATTTGAGCTGCAATTAAATAGACAAGATGCCATAGAAATACTAGAGTCGAGTATAAGTAAGAAAAAAGTTCAACATAGTAAGAGTTTTCTAGAAAATAATGAAATTATAGATTTAAGGGCCATGACACCGTAGAACCCCTACGTGAGGTTTGCACCTTAGGGGTGAAATGACCTAACCCTGGCAGTGTCTAGTATACGGGGGTTGGAACATGCTATCAGGTGGCATGGGGGACGAAGTTTAGTGGAAGTCTCCTTAAATTATAGTTTTGCAGTGTCCAACATCAACCAGAAGTCTTGGTGGCTCTAGAGTATAGAAAAGCATGTCCAACATCAACCAGAAGTCTTGGTGGCACTAGAGTATAGAAAAAGCCAAGAGGTGGCTTGACTCTCCACATGTGTGCTCAGGTTAGAGGAGGAGTCCAGTTTAAGCCAGAGAGCCATTTCCCTATTGCAGACCAGGAGAGTAGTCAGACTTAGAATTTCCCGGGTGTGTCCGCTAAGTCTTGTACGGTGTGATCGTAGTGCACTACGAGTCTTCATATGTAGAGTACACTACATATCACCAGTGCATAATAAAATGAATGAGAGGTCAAACAAGTGTGTACAGTTATTCAATTATTCTTTGTATGCTTTTGAATTATTAGTTCTCTTTATGATCAATTAAACATTTCATATATTGATTCACTCTTGTAGATATCTAGAGTATCATACAATATTTATGATTATCAATTATTAGACACTCTAAAGCTTTCTGTTGTTATAATTGATATCAATTGCTCAAAAGTATATTTGTAATTATATCAGTGCTTTAGACTGTTTCTTTGAAGTACTCATTCACTGAGCGAGTAGGCTCACCCCTCTACTCAAAATCTTTAGGGAAATCACATGGACTTGATGAAGATATCATTGCATCAGAGTAGATATGCCATAAGAGTTATGTCCGAGTATAGTTAAGTTCAGTCAGTCCATGTCACTCTAGGTCCTTGTATAGATGTAAGAGAGTTGTAAATGATGTTTTGTATGTTTGTTTCCTTAATAAGAGAGAATGCAAATGATTGTCATGTCGTATGTACATGGAAGTGTGAGAAACATAATGAATGTATGGATGTGTATCATTAATGCTGAGATTACATTAGAGAAATAAAAGTTTAATTCTCTTGTAAAGTTAGTTTGTGTTTCAATGTGAGAAAACAAAGAGTTTGAAAAAGAAGAAAAAGTTAACGGTGATCTTTGTATTACGTTAAATCCTCAATTTATGCCCTAATATCATGATTAATGGTAATTGTGAGATCGGGGTGTAACACGGGTGCTACACACTCTTTTATCGCACGTAGTATACTTGATAGCTATCTTTTACCTATTAGTTGTAAGAAAGATAGCTTGTTGTTTGGAACCCCTCTTGTTGGTCATGTAATGCTTTGAGAAGTGTGTCCATCTTGTGTTCTATCTTTTTAGAGACAAAGCATACAATTTGATCTCATACCACTTGATATGCATGGGTTTGATGTAATTCTTAGGATGGATACCATATAAAGATATAAGGTTGTGTTGGACTATGGTTCCAAGCAGGCGGTGTTTGCAGACGGTAGTGAGAAGTGGATCTTCCAAGGAGATAGGAAGATTCTATCGACGTGTTTGGTGTCAGCAATGGTGGTGGAGAAGTTGTTATGGTAAGGTTGTACAATGTTATTGGCTCATGTTGTGGATACCAAGGAAAAAGGTTCTAGCCTTCCGGACGTGCCTATCATTAGAGAGTTCGCAGATGTGTTTCCCGATGAGTTCCTAGTGTTCCTCCACCTCGAGAGATTGATTTTGAGATCAATCTAGTACTAGGGACACAATCTATTGCTCAGACACCGTACAGGATGGCTCCAGCAGAGATGATAGAGTTGAAGAAACAATTGCAAGAGCTCTTTCATAAAGGTTTCATCAAGCCGAGTACATCACCCTAGGGTGCTCCAATTCTGTTCATAAAGAAGAAGGATGCATCTATGTGTCTGTGCATAGATTACCGACATTTGAAGAAGGTTATGATAAAGAACTAGTATCATTTTCCAAGGATAGACGATCTATTTGACCTGTTGTGTGGTGTGACAGTATTCTCAAAGATCGATTTGTGGTCTGGATATCATCATCTCAGAATCAAGGAGGATGACATACCAAAGTCAGCTTTCAGGATGAGGTATGGGCACTACGAGTTTGTGGTTATGCCGTTTGGGCTAACCAATGTGCTAGCAGCATTCATGGATCTGATGAACAAAGTGTTTCGTCTGTAATTAAATCATTTTGTTGTAGTCTTCATAGATGACATCTTGATCTATAGTTGAGACATCCAACAACACGAACATCATCTCCGACAAGTGTTGACTCTTCTTTGACAGCATCAGTTGTATGTCAAGTTTAGTAAGTCTGCGTTTTGGCTAAAGGAAGTGACTTTCTTGGGTCATGTGATCTCAGCGGAAGGGATCAGGGTGGATCCCAAGAAGGTGGAGTCTGTAGCAGAGTGGGAGGAACCAAAGACGCCGATTGAAGTCCATAGTTTTTTGGGCTTAGCAGGATACTAGCGGAGGTTAATAAGAAACTTCAGTGTGATAGCATTGCCATTAATGACGTTGACTAGGAGGGATGTACCTTTTGTTTGGGATGGTTAGTGTCAGCAATATTTATAGAGGTTGAAGGAGAATCTGACAAGTTCTCCAGTATTAGTGTTGCCAAAACAGGGGAAAGGCTATGTTGTTTTTTGTGATGCTTCCAAGAAGGGCTTAGGTTGTGTGCTGATGTAGGAAGATCATGTGGTTTCGTTTGCTTCTCGACAACTTAAGAAACATGAGGAAAGATATCTGACACATGATTTGGAGTTGGCAGTGGTGGTTCATGCATTGAAGATATGGAGACACCATCTTTATGGGGAATTGTTTCAGATCTTTATGGGTCACAAGAACCTAAAGTACATCTTCTCACAAAATGAGTTGAACATGTGTCAGCGGCACTGGATGGAGTTAATTAGTGATTATGATTGCACCATCGAGTACCACCAAGGTAAGGAGAACGTGGTAGCAGATGGACTTAGCAGGAAGTCTTTTTCTCTTCCCATGAGAAAGGCAAAGTTGAGTTCTTTGATATGCCACAGGCGGGATATGTTCAACTCTTTGCGGCAGATGAATGTATAGTTGGAAGTCTCTTTGTTGGTAGGATTTTTTTTTGAAGCAAAGACGATTACTATTAAGTAAAGGATGGTTCAAAGGGAACTACATTAACATAGGAAAAGGAATCAAAAAAGGAAATTAAACTTCCACTACTTGAGACAGCCTTTCGGGCAAGCTGATGTGCAAGCTCATTTGCATGTCTCCTACAAAAGCAAAAGGAAATATAGGAAAAAGAAAGTTTGATATGGTGGATGTTGTTGAGAAAAGTCCCCAGTAGGTTGGCTCTCCTGGTTCCCATTGCAATTAGGTTGATCACCATCTCTGAGTCGGACTCGACTACCAGCCGCTGCAATCCCAGCTGCCTTGAAATTTTGATGCCTTCCATAATTGACCAAGCTTCGGCGCACAACACGTCTTGGATCGACGGCTTCCTACAGCCAGCCACTTTGAGCACCTCACCGTCGCTGTTTCTCCAAACGATCCCGGCTCCATCATGTCCTTGGAACGCGACCGCTGCGTCGTAATTCATCTTCACCATGCCCGGTTCCGGCGGTGTCCACTACTGCGCTGCCTTCGTCTTCACCTGATGGCTGTTGATGTAGGTTGCTGTCTGGTGGCCTTTCAGCAATTCCAGCAACGAGCGGTGTATAATAGAGGGTGGCCTCATCTTGTTCCCAAAGACTCAATCGTTTCTACGCATCTAGATCGTCCAGAGGGCAGCTATCATCTCTTCATCTTCTTCGATCGAGCTCGACCATGTGACGCTGGCAATAGCTTCATCAATCCTCTTGTACTCTACTGATCTCACTTTGCTTTGAGTCTCTGTTGAGCAATCCTTCCAAAGATTCCAGGCTTGCGGACACCGAGACAACATGTGGTTGATGTCCTCCTTCTCCCGTCTACATATGCTGCAAACCCCATCTCCATGGCAGTGTCTGTCAAACAGGCAGCCCACTGTGGCCAAGGCGCCCATGGAGCACCGCCATAAGAAATGCGCCGCCTTGGGTAGGATGCCCCTCTTCCATATGGTTTTCCATATGTGTTCCCCATCTATGCGAGTCTGTCTTTCTGTGTTGGATGGCGGCTGGGACGCCATCCAATATGTCGATTTGACCGAATAATCACCCGTTCGACTGTGCGTCCAGAAAATCCCATCAGTCTGCATTGAACAGCCTAGCGGGATTGCTAGTACCTTGCTTGCAATCTCAGGGGTGAACAAGGTGTTGACTTCCTCGTTGTCCCACTCCTTAGACACCTGGTTTATGAGTTGGCTAACTTTCTGTAATGTATTACAACTAATTCCGTAAGTGTCATGAATGTTGTCATGTATATTGGGAATCCAACTATCTGTCCAGATGTCAATATTTGAACCATCTCCGACTCGCCATTGCATGCCTTCCAAAATAATGCTTTTTGAGTTCCAGATGTTGCGCCATGTGAAGCTCGGGTTGAAACCTCGCCTTGCCTGGAGAACTGAGGATGATGGAAAATATCTGGCCTTTAGTACCCTGCAGACTAGAGTATCTTGTCTATGGAAAAGGCTCCATACTTGCTTTGCCAAGAGAGCTTGATTGAAGATGTGTAAATTCCTAAAACCCAAGCCTCCCTGATTCTTCAGCTTGCATGAATTTTCCCAGCTGATCCATGCAATTTTCCTCTCTGTGTCCTTTGCTCCCCACCAAAATCTTGAAATGATACTATTAATGGAATCTAGGAGATAAGCTGGAAGTTGGAAGATGCTCATTATATAAGAAGGAATAGCTTGTGCAACAGCTTTTATGAGGACCTCTTTGCCAGCTTTAGATAAAAGTTTCTCCTTCCACCCCTGTAGTTTCCTCCACACCCGCTCTTGGATATATTCAAAAACCTGCTTCTTGGACCTTCCTACCGTAGTTGGGATCCCCAAGTATTTACCATGTCTGTCAACCTCCTTCACTTTCAACAAGTTCAGGATTTCATCCTTCCTTCCTCTCTCAACCCCTTTACTAAATGCAACTTCAGTTTTTGATAAGTTAATTTTCTGACCGGATGCCCGTTCATACTGGCTGATGATGTCAGCTAATTTCAGGCATTCTTCTTTAGTTGCTTTGGTAAAAAGGATCGAGTCATCTGCAAAGAAAAGGTGAGTAATGCGGGGGCCATGGCGACTTGCCCGTAATCCATGAATACATTTTTGCTGTGAAGCAAGGATAAGAGAAGTAGAAAAAGCTTCCGCACACAAAATAAAGAGATAACGTGAGAGAGGGTCACCCTGGAGAAGTCCTCTGGATGGTTGATTCTTTCTGGTACGCTCCCCATTAATGGCGAAAGAGTGACTTACAGTTGACATGTAGTCCATAACCTTTGCTCTCCACCTCTCTCCGAACCCCAACTTCATCTAGACGAAATCAACAAAGTTCCATTCTACTCTATCATAAGCCTTTGACATGTCAAGCTTTAAAGCTATATGTCCTTTTTTCCTCCTTTTCTCTCCCTTCATCGTGTGAAACAGTTCATAAGCAATAAGGGCATTATCTGTGATGAGACGTCCCGGGATGAAGGCGCTTTGATTTTCCAAGACGATCTTATCCATAATGGGTCTAAGTCTGTTGGCCATGACTTTGTAGGCTATCTTGTAGCTGACATTACATAAACTAATGGGCCCGAAATGAGTGATTTCTGTCAGTTTTTGTATCTTCGGAATCAAAACCACCAAAGTAGAATTTAAATCAGCAATGCTCCGCTCATATTTCCACCAGCCTTTGATATAGTTGGAGACGTCCTCACCTACAATGTGCCAATATTTCTGGAAGAAGAGGGCTTTCATGCCATCAGGTCCCGGTGCTTTATTTGGATGCATATTCTTTAGTGCCGCCCGTATTTCCTCGTTGGAGATGTCCCTCTCTAGTGCCTTTCTCTCTTGTATTCCTATTTTTTCAGCAAGACCTCTGGTCGCCTCCTCCCATCCTGACGGATTAGATGACTGGAAAAGACCTTGGAAAAAATCTAGAATGACTTTCTCGATGTCTTCCTCCTCGGTTACCCATTGACCATCTTCATTTTTCAGCCCTTCTATTCTATTCTTTTTCCTCCTTTGTGATGCTTTATGATGAAAGTATGAGGTATTCTTGTCATCGGATTTCATTTCATTGGTCCGTGCCCTTGCGTGCCAGTAAGCTTCATCATGTCGGTGCCATTGTTGAAGTTCTGCTGCTAGCTGAGTACATCTGTCAAGGTTCCATCTATCCAGTGGTAACTGTTGTATTTCCCCCAACTGTGCTTCAAGCTCTTTGATTTTCTTCTTCATTTTCACAAACCTTTCTGAGGCCCATTCTTTTAATTTACTGCTGCACCAGTCCATCTTTTCTTGCAACCCAGATGTGTGGTGTTCCTCCCAAACTATTCTAATAATTTGTTCACACTTTTCATCTTCCGTCCACATAGGCTCAAAAAAGAAATGTTGATGCCTCCTTACCCTCCCTTTGCTTCTCTTTTCAGTATAAATAATAATTGGCACATGGTCTGATTCATATTTGGTGAGGTGTACAACTCTGGCATTGTAAAATTTGGCTGCCCAAGCCGGGCAGGCTAGGGCCCTGTCAAGTCTCTCCTGGATAAGAGTTTCTGGTGATAATCCTCTCTCCATGTGAAATTGCTGCCACAGTACCCCAGGTCTGTGAGATCACAGTCGTCAACAATGTTCCTGAAGTCCTAGATGAAACGAGCGGGCTTGGGTGGTCCCCCCTTCTTTTCTGAATTCCAAAGTATCTCATTGAAGTCCCCGAAGAAAATAGTAGGAAGATCAGATTTTGCCTTCAATTCTCGTATCAGATTCCACGTTTTGTATTTTTGTTGTTGATCAGCCCAGACATAGATGCCCACTTCCCTCGTGATTCCCTCCGTGTTTCCCCTGGAAATTTCACAGCTGCAATGATTTTGAGAATAAGATGTAATTTTTAGCTCAATGTCTTTCCACCATAAATCGACACCCCCTGCTCTTCCATTTCTATCAATGCAAATGCCTTGTGTGAAACCACATTTCCTCTTGACCACTTCCTGATCATAACTAGAGATCATAGTCTCCATTAAAAAGACTATGTTTGGGCTCTCCCTCCAGCACCAAGACCTGAGGGCGTTCACCGTGTCAAGGCGGCCCAGACCCTGACAATTCCAGCTTAAGATTTTCATTGACTTTCGCGGGGCTGGTATGTTCCAACCTCCGCTACTTGGACTGACTCAGCCCATGTGGTGACTTCATTACCTTCAGCGATTTCTGCTTTCTTTCCTCCTTCTCCTGCACCATCTGGAACATCTAGCTCCATGTCGCAATACTCTGACTTTCTTCCTCTTTTACTTGTCACCGACGTCCATTTAACTTCAGTTTCTGGTATGCCTAAACGTTGTGCTATGTTCATCTTGTAGACCCAAGGAACTCTTTTCCTTGTCTTCCTTTCTTCTTCTTTCCCTGTGCCTGCCAGGTTCCTGGTAATCGCTCTTTCTTTCTGTGCTCTTGTTTTGGTGTTGCTCTGTCCCAGGACTTGCTCTGTCTGGTTTCCCTTACTTTGCTGCCTTCCCCTCACTTTGAATGCTATCTCCTGTATCTTCTCCTGTGCATCATTGTCACCGTTTGCTTCTTCAGTACTTGGTCTTGGCTCCCGCAGTGCTAGCAGCTCGGCTTTAGTATGGGATATACTTCTTGCTCGGCCCTTCGTTGTAGACGTGGTTCCTACTGCTTCCTCCTCGTCGGCCCTCCCTTCAGGTTGACCCGCCCCGCCGTCGCCTGGCGATCGTCGTGTGTCTGTGGGACTTGCACCTCTGCACTCCCTAAAGATGTCATTTAGATTGATGTCCGATCCATTATTGCTTCCATTATGACTCCCTGTTGGCCCCTGCGGTTGTATTCCTTCATCATCGCGCCCTTCTCGGTCGTGCACCCTGGAGTGCGACACCTGCTCCTTGCTCATGGTATGCGACGAGCTCCTTTCTTGCTCTGTCCGTGGTTTATTTATGAACTGAATGCTCCGCTTGATTCTCGAGTTACCATAGATCTCCTCCTGCAGCGACACTCTTGGCTTCCTTGGGGACGCCTTCAGCCAGGCCCCCCACTGACTGTCGTTGTCTTCTCCTTCCTCGCGCTCCTCACAATCCTTCTCCGTGTGCCCTAGTCGGCCACAATGGTAACAAAAATTCGCCAATCTCTCGTATTTGATTTCCAGGTCCATAATCTTTCCATGATTACCGCGGACTCTCACGACTCGTTTGAGGGGTTTTGTGATGTCCAGTTTGATTTTCACACGCGCCGACGAGTCCCAGCCCAGTTCATCCACATCCAGATCAACGACGCCCCTGACTCTTTCGGCGATCTTCTGAATAGCTTCTTTTGATCGACAACCCATCGGTAGCCCATAGATCCGAATCCAGAACAGACTGTGTTCAATCACTATCTTCCCTGGTTGTTCGTCGGCCTCTATGTCTTTGATTAGTAACAACCTGTTGTCGAAATTCCATGGACTTCTGTCCACGACCTTCTGTTTATCCCTCCAGTCCAGAAACTATATCACGAAATTGCCTCCTTCCAGTTGCTTAAAGACGACTTTCTCAGCCAGACCCCAAGCTTGTATAAAGGTGTGTTTCATGGCCCAGAAGTTGTATGATCTGTCTGTCATTAGGCGAGAGACCACCGCCAGTCCGAGATGCGCCGCCCCCTCGTCCTGCGCCTGCTGTTGCAAATCCAATGGTTCCTGCTCATCTGCTGTCAACTGAAGTTGAGCGCAGCGCTCTGCAAGCTCCTCTGCCATTACGGGAAGAGTACCAGCCAGATCGCCCAGTCCTTGAACCTGCAAGAGAAGACCCGTAAGGGAGGAAGGATTCCCACACGTGGAACCCTAATCGCTAGAGCGGTTTGGTCAGACCCACGGGAGAGAGACGTATTCTTTGTTGGTAGGATTGTTGGCATAAATGCAAGTGAATCCTACATTGAGACAATGGATCAAAGAATCACAGCAAGCTGATGCTACAGTGCAACTGATTAGATCAGAGTTCGGCAGCGAGAAGCACGATGGTTTCCATGAGTCTGAGGATGGACTAGTTTGTTACCATAACAGGATGTTCATTCCCGATGTTGATAATATAAGGAAGTTAGTGCTCAAGGAAGCACACACCTCTATGTATGATATGCACCCAGGTGTCAACAAGATGTATCATAATTTGAAGGATCTGTATTGGTGGCCCGGTTTAAAGAAAGATGTAGCTGAGTTCGTGGCAAAATGTGCAGTATGTCAGCAAGTTAGGGCAGAACTTTAAAAGCCAGTAGGTACGTTGCAGCCCCTTCTGATACCATAGTAGAAATGGGATCATGTAGCCATGGATTTTGTAGTTGTTCTTCTGAGGATAGATAGGAATCATGATTCCATGAGGGTGATAGTGTAAAGATTGACAAACTCTGCACATTTCATACATGTAAAGACAACCTACACAGTAGAGAGATCTCGCTCAGGTATATGTTGATGAGATAGTGTATTTGCATGGTGTTCCAACAATGATAGTCTCTGACATAGGCCCTTAATTCACAAGTCATTTTTGGGAACAGTTGCATAAGTATTGGGAAAGACGTTGAGGTTCAGTACCATGTTTCATCCGCAGACAGATGGATAGTCTGAAAGGACTATCCAGACTTTGGAAGATCTTCTAAGAGCTTATGTTCTACAGTTTCTAGGAAGTTGGGATGTGCATCTCAGTCTGATAGAGTTTGCTTACAACAACAGCTACCAGTGAAGTATTGACATGGCACCTTATGAAGCATTGTACGGTAGGAAGTGTAGATCTCCTTTATGTTGGTATGAGTCGGGTGAGTATCAGCTTTTGGGTCCTGAGTTAGTGCAGCAGACGACAGAGAAGATCAAAGTGATACAGAAACAATTGAAAGCAGCATAGAACAAACAAAAGTCTTATGCAGATAATCATCACTGACCTTTAGAGTTCCAAGTGGGAGATAAGGTGTATCTCAAAGTCTCTCCATGGAAAGGCGTGCTAAGGTTCGGAAGGAAAGGCAAGTTGGCTCCCAGGTATATGGGACCATATCTAGGGATAGCACGTGTTGGATGATGAATGCATATTCATCTTGGTTTGATCATCTCGTTTAGCCCAATTTTGGTTGCATTCATGCATTTATCGTCTTTATCTTCTAATATGTTCATTCACTTGGCTTAATTAGAATGATCCCTATTTTTATTGAATTTTTGCACCATTGTGCAGGTCACTTTGGGCATTTGGGCCTTGTCACCATGGCCCGATACTCTATTCTGGGTGTTGGTCTGTTCGAGCGTGCTTGGGGTCAGTAGCAGTCAGTGGATCCCCTTCTTCTCCCAGCTTGACCTAATCACGATTCATAGAGCCTAGTCGCAATTGTTTCTAAGCCTGCAGTCTGCGGTCTTCTCTTCTATTCCCAACCGCGGTTCCCCCAGCCACACATACCCACGACCTACATCTATGGCGACCGAGCCAGGAAAAGCCCGCGACCGCGACATGCACAAAGCCCGCAATCGCGACATCACCCCTGCAGGACCGTGTTCCCCCCCCCCATCTTCAAGCAGTGACTACACAGCATTCTGGCGCTCCCTCACCTCGACCCGCGGTAGCCTACACCACGATCGAGGTCTCCGCATTTTCACCAATCAACAGTAATGCCTCCAACCTCTTCACCTCAGCAGTGATCGACGCCACCCACTCCATCGTGTAGCCGCCATCACCTCACTCCCTACGGTCTGTCCTCCCTCAATGACGATCGTGACCCTCTGCCTTGCCACTTCAACCTTGACCATACCAACTGCACAGCGGCTTTTGTCATGCAATTTGCTGCGAACATGACAAATGTCATGACCACGACAAATGTCGCGACCACGACAAATGCCGTGACCACGACAAAAGATGTGACCATGACAAAAGCCGCAACCACGACAAATTCCGTGACCACGACAAAAGCCGTGATCACAACAAAAGCCGCGACCATGACAAATGTCACGACCACAACAAATTTTGCGACCACGACAAAAGTTGCGACCACGACGAAAGCCACGACCTGCTGTAGAAATGACAAGGTCACAATTTTAAGTCGGTACACAGCCTACCTATAAATAGGATACGACTCCAGTCAGCCAAATCATCATATCCATACGTCGTTAGGCTACAGGTCTGTCCTGGGCCTAAGGAGACAATCTCCATAGCCAAGAACCTACCCCCGTGGTGGTTTTGCGGCCTGTTCACCTAGATATGGAGTAAAGACTCAGATCTGCAAGCCACCTCATTTAGATCTAGATCTGGACCAAGATATGCTGCATTCGTGCCACCATCTCATCCACGAGCTGCTCCTTTTGCGGTGTGCGAGGACTACGAGAAGAAGAAGGAGGTGGAGAGAGAAGATCCACCTCATCTGTCATGGTGTTCTTCCCTCGTCATCCATATCTTCCCCGACATCGTGTAGAATACCGTTTCTCCATTGAGCTGCGATCATCTTCTTCACCATGCTCATGGCGGAATCTTCTCTTTCTCTTGTTTTTCTTATTCCTCACCATGAGCGAGTAGTTCACTTTCGCTGGGTGTGGGGACTAGCCCCACTACCCATGCTTTCATATCCTTTTGTTAAACATTCCATGGCATGTATATAATCTTTCATTTCATTGTTAATCGTCGATGTGTGCTTGTGGATTGATCACCTGCTTGCATTTATCTTGTTCGTTTCCTATGTTGCGAGAACTTCAATGCGTAGGTTTTGAATGTCAATTAACGCGGTTGACTCCCAAACTAGAAATAGAATGGGATTCCATGAGGTCGTAAGTGTATGATCCGTGTGGTGACGAGCCATCTAGCCCACAGTGACGCTTCTGTGTGCCTGACGCCTGTATAGGGGGCCCACAACTTCATTTGGATTTCTGTATCTTCGGAGCCATAAGTATGTGATATGGATGGTGACGAGACATTTAATACCTAAGGTGATGCTTACGCGAACCTGACGCCTGTATGGGGGGTTCTGCAGCTCTATTTGAATGGTTATATCTTGCCTGGATGTTTGATGATCGGATGTGATTGCATGCATAGTGGTGGTGAAACCCGGGACCATCCTAGCGATTTCCATCATTAATCTTTAATCAACCTTTAGTCTTGCTCTTTTACTTTCCTTGCATCTAGTTTAATTAAACTCAAATCGACCAACCTTATTCTAAATATTAGTCTTAATTTAACTATTTTTGACTAGAGAAAGATTCTTAAAAACATTGTCCCTTGGGATTCGATCCTCAACTATACTGTGATAAGACCCGTCCGCTTGCGGGTGGTATTATTGCACGTTGTTTTGGTTAAAAACTTAGGGATTTCAACCCTAAGTGAGTTTGTTAGTGCGATAATATAAGCCACATCAAATTATGGCGCCGTTGTCGGGGAAAACGAAATCATCTAGTTAAATCTAGTTCTTTTGAGGCTAATTTAGGTTTTTCTCTTACTTTTGATACTATCGATCATATATACTGGAATTTGGTTCTACTCCGTCCATCTTACCAGCAAAAGATCTTTCCATCCTAGGTACACACAAAGTCTAGTGCATGCGCCGCTCAGACAGTCTCGGACTCGTTGCTAGCTTTGACCCTGAGATAGACAGAACCTTTCGCCATCAGTACAGAGAGAACCAGGCAAGAATGGCTCAAGAGGAGGAAATTTCTCGAAGGGTATCTCAAGCCCTTACTGCACAAAGAGATAGACTTATGCAAGAAGCCCGAGCTGCAGTCCAAGAACAAATCCAATCAGCTCAAGCAGCAGCTCAACAATCTGAGCTACAAAAAGACCTGAGGGAGTTCTCAATCCCTAAAGTTGTTGACGTTCATCACCCAGTGCAACCTCCTCCCATCAACACTCCGAATTTTGAGATAAGAGCACATTGGGTCACTTTGCTTCAAAACAATCCTTTCTATGGTAAGCAAGGAGAAGATAGTCAAGAAGATCTTCTGAAATTCATAGACTTATGCACCATGACAAAGTAAAATGGAGTCACTGATGATGCCATCAGACTCCGTCTCTTCAAATACTCTGGCCGATAGAACCATGAGTTGGTATAACTCCTTGCAATGCGAACCCATCACCACTTGGGAACAACTTCAAAATGTTTTTCTGGAAAAGTTTTATCCACCTTCTCTGACCTATGAAATCAGGGGCAGAATAACGCAATTCACCCAGGTCCCTAGAGAATCCCTAGCTGAAGCATGGGAAAGATACAAAGAGCTTATACGCAAGTGTCCACATCATGGAATTACAAAGAATCAACTCATCGAAATCTTTTATAGAGGTGTGGACGATGATATCAAGAGGTTTTTGGATTCCTCGTCTGGAGGAAACTCCATGCGTCAAAGTTATGATAGCGCAGGGAAGGTTGTCACCCTTGGAGTTGAAAACCAAGCCAACTGGGGTATACTTGTTGGCAAAGGAGTGCTGAAGGTAGCTATGGCCGAAGCAATGCCTGAGTACAAGTCTATCATTGAATCTCTCAAACTCCTAGTCGCCAAGAAAGACCATCTAGAATCATCTCTCGCAGCTTATGAAAGAAGACGTTCGCCCCCTCGACAACAAGAGCAAGCTAAGTCAGCTTCACTCTTCTGCGAAGCATGCAAAGGAATGATCATTCTACTCTAGCCTGTAACATTCTCTATGATGTTGTTTTGAGCAATACATGTGCCCAAGGAGATAATGGTCAAATGGAAAATCTGAATGCTGTCAACACCATCCCTGGTCAAGGGTACTATAATCCGAATCAGAATAGGAACCATCCAGGTTTTCAATATGGAAATCATTCTGGAGCGGAAAACTCACGACAACTTGGTTCAAATACTCAACAACGAGGCCCGCCAGGATTCCAGTATAACCAACAACCAAATTTCAGGAATCAAGGGAACTTTACAGGAAACTACCAAAATAGAAACTACAACAATTATCATAACAATTCTCAGTTTCAGAACCCCAACCAAGTCCCCTATCAACAACAACAACAAGGGCAACAAGCCAGTCACATCCCTCCTGATGACAAATTGTCAGCTATTGAGAAGATGTTGCAGTCACAGTAGGCTATGATAGCTAACCAGCAAGCCCATCAGAAGGCTATTGAATCTCAACTAGCTCTACTTGCGGCTAGCATGAAGCCACCTGCTGGAGTCTTTGCTGGACAACCCAAAAACAATCCTAAACATCCTGAGCAATTGAAGGTTGTCACCACCAGGTCTGGAAAAGACTATTCTGACTCCCCTGTTAAGATACCAATAGTGGAGATAAATGATGATGACTTTGCGAATGACCAAGACTATACAATGCTTGAGTCTCAACCGAAGGAACAACCAACCGCTGATAAGACATACAAAGTAAGAGTGGGGGAACCTTTGGCTACAGAGGTAGAAGACACACCTAAGTCGGATGTGCCAATATACAAGCCTCGTCCTCCCTTCCCAGCTCGTTTGAAGCAGACAAAGATCGATACTCGATTCAACAAGTTTAAAGAAGCTATGAAGAAGCTTCATGTAGATATACCCTTTCTAGATGCGCTGGCCGAGATACCAGCCTGGACTAAGTACTTAAAGTCTCTCCTCACAAGGAAGTACATAACTGAAAAATATGAGATAGTTAATCTAGCATCAACCACTTCCGATATCATCCAGAGCAAGATGCCCAAGAAACAGAAAGATCTGGGATCCTTTGGGATTTCATGTCACATCGGTGACTCCTCATGTAAGAAGGGATTGGCCGATCTCAGTGCTAGCATCTCTATCATGCCACTTAGCCTTTGTAGGAGGCTAGGGTTTGCAGAACTTCTCCCAACTGGAATGACCATACAACTTGCAGACAACTCTATGACTCTTCCCTTAGGAATCATTGAAGATGTCCCTGTCAAGGTTGGAAAAGACTCTTATGTCCCCTGTGACTTTGTCATCATGGACATAAAGGAAGACGCCACATACCCTCTTATATTTGGTCGTCCATTCCTCACCACTGCAAGAGCCTTGATCGACGTTGAAGCCGGGACCTTACTGCTCAGATTAGGGAAAGAAACCCTCAAGTTCAAAGTTTTTGAAAGCATGTGAAGACTGAGCATGCAGGAAGAAGTCTATCTGATTGATTGCATTGAGCAAATGTCTCTCCTCACACAAGAGGAATATGAACAAGACGATCCTTTAGAGGTGGCACTAACAAACCCATCTGCTGAAATTTTCATCAACAAACAAGTTAAGGGTTGTATCCTTCACCTTGACTCTGTAGAAAAAGATCATGAAGCCAAGTTTGAGGAACTCAAAGCTGTGAATGTATCTGAAGAGCTATGTGAGAAGCCAGAAGCCCCTAAAATGAATCCCCTACCTGAGGGACTTAAATACGTGTTTTTGGATGATCTCAAGGTTTGCCCAGTTATTATAAACTCTGATCTAATGACCGAACAAGAAGATAAAGTCCTGAAAGAACTAGAGGAAAGAAAGAAAGCTATCGGCTATAAGATAAGCGATCTCACCGGGGTCAGTCAAGCGCTTTGTATGCACAATCCCTATGGTGGAAGACCGCAATCCGACTGTTGAGCATCAACGGAAGTTGAATCCTAATATGAAGGAAGTAGTCTGCCGCTAAGTTA
The DNA here is from genome assembly GCA_963693085.1 of Alisma plantago-aquatica. NCBI lineage: Eukaryota > Viridiplantae > Streptophyta > Magnoliopsida > Alismatales > Alismataceae > Alisma > Alisma plantago-aquatica. Next base: position 628,468,360 of record OY856412.1, read on the forward strand.
TCAAGTTGCTTACTACCGGAATCATCTATCCAATATCTGACTCACCTTGGGTGAGTCCTGTACATATTGTTCCAAAGAAAGGTGGCACTACTATGATATAGAATGAAGATAATGAACTCATCCCCGCCGGAACAGTAACCGGGTGGAGGATGTGCATCGATTACAGAAAATTGAACAAAGCCATACGCAAGGATCATTTTTTGATGCCTTTCCTAGATCAAGTCTTAGAGAGATTGGCTCATCAGGAATATTTTTGATATCTCGATGGTTACTCTGGATTTTATGAAATCTCTATACATCCAGATGACCAAGAGAAAACTATGTTTACCTACCCCTTTGGAACATGCGCCTTTAGAAGGATGTCATTTGGACTCTGTAATGCGCCTGCAACCTTCCAACGCTGCATGGCGGCCATATTTGCTGGTTTAACCGAAACCATAATGGAAATTTTTATGGATGATTTCTTTGTATATGGAGATTCGTATGATTCATGCCTAAGGCACCTCTCCCTTGTCCTCAAATGATGTGAGGAAGCACATCTTGTGCTAAATTGGGAGAAATGTCACTTCATGGTAAAAGAAGGCATTGTCCTTGGCCATAGGGTCAGTAATCGAGGAATTGAAGTGGACAAGGCCAAGATCGAAGTGATCTCCAAACTATCTATCCCTACCAATGTAAGAGAAGTCCGCACATTCCTTGGTCATGCGGGCTTCTGTAGAAGGTTTATCAAGGATTTCTCCAAGATAAACAAGCCCATGACAAACTTATTGTTGAAGGACACTGATTTACATTTTGATGAAGAGTGTATCAAGAGTTTCAAAAACCTAAAGCATGCCCTTACAACAACACCCATCATTCGAGCCCCGGATTGGGATCACCCATTCGAAATTATGTGTGATGCCAGTGAATACGCTGTGGGCGCCGTTCTGGTCCAATGTATAGAGAAGAAACATCATGTCATCTATTATGCATCGAAGACCCTTGATGAAGCTCAGAGGAACTATGAAACTACTGAGAAGGAACTCCTAGAAGTCGTATACGCCTTTGATAAGTTTAGATCCTACCTCATTGGTTCAAAGGTGATTGTCTACACCGATCATGTTGCTTTTCATTATCTTCTAAAAAAGAAAGATGCAAAACCAAGGCTAATAAGATGGATCCTCCTATTGCAAGAATTTGATCTTGAGATTAGAGATAAGAGAGGCACAGAAAATGTTGTAGCAGACCACTTAAGTCATTTCCACACTTTGGAAACTGAGAAGATACCAATTAATGACTCTCTTCTAGATGACCATCTTATGAAAGTCTCAGAAGCTACTCCTTGGTACTCGGACTATGTGAACTACCTTGCCACCGGTGTCATCCACCCTGAGTGTACTGGCAATGCTCTAAAGAAATTAATGCATGATGTGAGGCAATATCACGGGGATGAACCGTACCTCTTCAAGCTCTGTGCTAATGGTTTCTATAGACGTTGTATCGCTGAGGAAGAAGCCCAACTTATTTTAGAACAATGCAACTCAGGCCCAGTCGTAGGCCATATGAGTTCAAAGAAAACATCTTTGAAGGTTCTGCAATGTGGGTTCTTTTGGCCAACCATATCCAGAGATGCTTACAATTTTGTTCTGTCATGTGACAAGTGTCAGAGAATGGGAAACATTACAAAAAGAGATCAGAGGCCACTTAAGCTATGGCAAGAAGTTGAGATTTTTGATGTTTGGGGAGTGGACTACATGGGGCCATTCCCATCCTCACATGGATTTTCCTACATCCTAGTCATGGTTGATTATGTCTCCAAATGGGTAGAGGTTGTACCAACAGTTACTAGCGATTCAAAACCCGTCATTAAAATGTTCAAATATATCATTTTTCCCCGTTTTGGAGTTCCACGCACTGTGATCTCCGATGGGGGTTCACATTTTCTAGAAAGAAGTTTTGAAGCGTTGTTGAGAAGATATGGTGTAACGCACAAGGTAGCTTCCCCCTACCACCCACAAACAAGTGGGCAAGTAGAGGATTCGAACCGTCAACTCAAAGTTATCCTGGAAAAGACAGTAGGATGCAACCGGAAGGATTGGTCAGTGAAAATCAATGATGCTTTATGGGCCTACCGAACTGCATTCAAAAGTCCTCTTGGAACAACACCCTTCAGACTCGTCTATGGAAAATCATGTCACCTGCCCCTGGAACTAGAGCATAAAGCATGGTGGGCAATAAAATAGCTGAATTTTGACATTAAGAAAGTCGGCGAAGTTAGGATTCTGCAACTTCAAGAGTTGGATGAACTCCGAATGACAGCTTATGAGAATGCCTGAATCTACAAGGAATACACGAAACTTTTGCATGATGGTCATCTGAAGAGGAAGGACATTCAAGTGGGAGACCAAGTTCTGTTGTTCAACTCAAGACTGAAGTTATTCCCAGGGAAACTCCATTCTCGATGGTCTGGGCCATACATTGTCAAGAGAATCCACCCACATGGTGCATTTACCCTATGGAGTGAGAAGTCAGGTGATTTTGTGGCAAATGGACAACGCTTGAAGAGATATTTCACCACAGCTGATACTAGCACTGATGAATTGATGAATCTGTCCAAACTGACATACCTACCAGAAAACTGAAGAAATCACGTCGATCCATCAACGTAAAACAAAGGCGCTTGTCGGGAGGCAACCCAATCTTTAACTTAGCTTTTACTTTTAGTTTCGTTTTTAGAAAATTTTGCACCTGGTAGGCAATGCATCGCAAGATGCAGTCTTAAGTTCTAACAGTTTCCATTTTTTAGATTTCAGATGGAGGAGGTGTCGCCAAAAGGAATGCAACCACATCTAGTGGACCAACCGGCATGAGTTTTCCCCTCCATCTCGGATTTAGAGTTTGCTCAGGACGAGCAAAATTCTAAGTTTGAGGTGGAGGGTGGCTGGTACGTACTTTACTTTCCACCCTCTCCTATCCGTTTCAGACTTAAGATTTCATCATTGAAACTTTGTTGCAATTTTGAGAAAAAAATTTCAAAAATTTTCAAAATTTTTACAAGTTTTCATAGTTGTTTGTATAGAAACTTGATGAAGTTTTGACGCTTTTGTTTCAATCAAAGACATTACCTAGCCGGCTATCCTGTTTTCCCATGCAGTTTGAATCATTATACCCTCCTTATTCGAAGCAAAGCCTCAAGGAGAACAATTTCTAAAACTAGCCAATGATTAGAAATCACCGTGTGAAGCTTATGAATCCTAACATCATGATCAGTAGATATGGCAAGTATCTATCAAACTGAGAGGGATCAAACATGTTGTGCTTCCTATCTGACTAGTGGAACAATAGCATGGAATCTCCACCAGATCCTCATCAAGTCATTATTTGAGTAGAGTATGATAAGGAGAACGACCCGGTGCACTGAATTGTAAATCAAGTTGCATTCTGATCTGAACTCTCTTCTACACTTCTTCCATCATGTTCTTACCCCTTCGCTCATCAAAAACAAACAAAAATAGCCAATATAGTGTCAAACCCTAAGTTTGGGGTCGCACACTCTCTCTCTCTCTTTACACTTCTTCCATACCCCTCGCTACGAAATAGGGGCGTATCACCTGAAAAGATGCCTAAGCACACACAAAAAGAATTGCAATCTCGAGTCGAATAGAGGAGAGATTCGCACACAAAAAATGCAATCAATGAAATTGCAAATCATATAATAAAAATCTCGAGTCAAATAGAGGAGAGATTTATTTCTTCCTTCCATACCACCCTTCACTCTCTTTTCCACCTAAAGGCACAATGAATGCCTCCACTGTCCTAAAAACACCAGTGTCAGGTCAAGTGCACACTTGTTGTTCTACGGGTATCTCTGGACTCTTACAAAACTCTCTGACATGCTTGATTTTGGAAAAAGTACAGAGGAAGTGATATTGGGAAGCGAACTCAGGAAAGAAGATATGGTAAAATGTGTTATGTGATCTCAGGATGTTGAGACACTTAGTCATACCAAGAAGAAAAGAAATATTTGTGATGTGAAGGTGAGTTTCGAAAGTATTCATTTGGTGACCGTTTCAGATTTTGTGTTACTCGAGGACGAGCAACGTTTAAGTTCGGGGTATTTTGATGAATGCATATTCATCTTGGTTCAATCATCTCGTATAGCCCAGTTTTGGTTGCATTCATGCATTTATCGGCTTTATCTTCTAATATGTTCATTCACTTGGCTTAATTAGAATGATCCCTATTTTTATTGAATTTTTGCACCTTTGTGCAGGTCACTTTGGGCATTTGGGCCTTATCTCCACTGCCCAATACTCTATTCTGGGCCTTCGTCTGTTTGAGCATGCTTGGGGTCAGTAGTAGTCAGTGGATCCCCTTCTTCTCCCAGCTTGACCTAATCACGATTCATAGAGCCTGGCCGCACTCGTTTCTAAGCCAACAGTCTACGGTCTTCTCTTCTATTCCCAATCGTGGATCCCCCAGCCACACATACCCACAACATGCAGCTAAGGAGACCGATCCAGGAAAAGCCTGCGACCACGGCTTGCACAAAGCATGCGACCGCAGCATCACCCCTGTAGGATCGTGTCCCCCCCATCTTCAAGTCGTGACTACACAGCAGTCTGGCGCTCCCTCACCTCGACCCGCGGTAGCCTACACCACGATCGAGGTCTCCACATTTCACCAATCGATAGTAATGCCTCCAACCTCTTCACCTCAGTAGTGATCGATGCCACCCACTCCATCGTGTAGCCACCATCACCTCAACGCCCTACGGTCTATCCTCTCTCAATGACGATCGTGGCCCTCTGCCTCGCCACTTCAACCTTGACCATACCAACTGCACAACGACCTCCCCTGCATAGTCGCGATCACGACCGTGCAATTTGCCACGACCACGACAAATGTCGCGACCACGACAAATGTCGTGACCACGACAAAAGTCACGACCACAACAAATGTTGCAACCACGACAAAAGTCGCGACCACAACAAAAGCCGCGACCTTGACAAAAGACACGACCCGCTGCAGAAATGATAAGGTCACAATTTTAAGTCGCTGCCCAGCATACCTATAAATAGGACATGACTCCAGTCAGCCAAAGCATCATCTCTAGATGATGTTAGGCTGCAGGTCTGTCCTGGGCCTAAGGAGACGATCTCCATATCCAAGAACCTGCCCCCTTGGTGGTTTTGCGGCCTGTTCACCCAGATCTGGAGTGAAGACTCAGATCTTCAAGCCACCTCATTTAGATCTAGATCTGGACCTAGATTTGCTGTGTCTGCACCACCATCTCATCTACGAGTTGCTCCTTCTATGGTGAGCGAGGACTACGAGAAGAAGAAGGAGGTGGAGAGAGAAGATCTGCCCCGTCTGTCGTGGTGTTCTTCCCTCCTCATCTAGATCTACCCCGACATCGTGTAGAAGATCGTTTCTCCATCGAGCTGTGATCATCTTCTTCACCATGCTCATGGCGGAATCTTCTCTTTCTCTTGTTTTTCTTGTTCCTCTCACCATGAGCGAGTAGTTCACTTTCGTTGGGTGCGGGGACTAGCCCCACTACCCATGATTTCATATCCTTTTGTTAAACATTCCATGGCATGTATATAATCTTTCATTTCGTTGTTAATCGTCGATGTGTGCTTGTGGATTGATCACCTGCTTGCATTTCTCTTGTTCGTTTCCTATGTTGCGAGAACTTCAATGTGTAGGTTTTGAATGTCGATTAACGCGGTTGACTCCCAAACTAGAAATAGAATAGGATTCCTTGAGGTCGTAAGTGTATGATCCGTGTGGTGACGAGCCATCTAACCCACGGTGACGCTTGTGTATGCTTGACGCCTGTATTGGGGGCCCACAACTTCATTTGGATTTCTATATCTTCGAAGCCGTAAGTATGTGATCTGGATGGTGATGAGACATCTGATACCTAAGGTGATGCTTATGTGAACCTGACGCCCGTATGGGGGGTTCTGTAGCATCTCTGTTTGAATGGTTATATCTTGCCTGGATGTTTTATGATCGGATGTGATTGCATGCGCTGTGGTGGTGAAACCTTGGACCATCCCAGTGATTTCCATCATTAATCGTTAATCAACCTTTAATACTACTCTTTTACTTTCCTTTCATCTAGTTTAATTAAACTCAAATTGACCAACCTTGTTCTAAATATTAGTCTTGATTTAACTAGTTTTGACTAGAGAAAGAATCTTAAGAACTTTGTCCCTTGGGATTCGATCCTCAACTATACTGCGATAAGACCTGTCCGCTTGCGGGTTGTATTATTGTACGTTGTTTTGGTTAAAAACTTAGGGATTTCAACCCTAAGTGAGTTTGTTAGTGCGATAATGTAAGCCACGTCATTGGAAAAGTGGCTTACAAGTTAGAGTTACCACCAGAGCTGCACAGGTTGCATCCAGTGTTCCATGTTAGTATGTTGAAGAAAAGTCATCTAGGAACAGAGACAGTGATACAACCAGTTGAGGTGGAGCTTGATGAAGATGTGACCTACGAGGAAGGTCTAGTGTTGATCCTTGACAGACAGGTGAAGAAGTTGAAGAGGAAAGACCTTGTGCTCGTGAAGGTTCTCTGGCATCACCATGGTGTTGAGGAAGCCATGTGGGAGCTTGAGGAAGAGATGTGTAGGAAGTATCACTCATTTTTCTCTTCAGATTTTGGGGTCAAAATCCTTTTGTTGAGGTATATGGCTTGTAAGGACCCTGACCTTTGTTTTGGGCTTACCCTATTTGCTTTGCCTAAACCTGGTGTTTAGAGGCTTGCCTAATCACCTAAGGTGTGAATACTGTTTTTTGTGTTTTGTTGTGGGGTTGTGGTGCAACTTGCAATTTACCCAAGTTCTAGGGTTTCCGTGCAAGTTTTCCACCTTGAGATATCCCTTTGTATCTCTTTGCATCCTCTAGGGTTGAGAGGATGAGTTGTGCGCCTTGCTTGAGTTGTTTTGGGCCTCGTTTGAGCTTGTTTAAGCTTGTGCTTGTTGTTGGGCTTGAAGCCCTTCCTCCTTGCCTAGTATATCAGGCAAGAGGTGCTTGGGGTGTGTCAGCCAGGAGGTCTATCGGCCAAAGGAGTGTTGGTGGGTGTGTCAGGTTACCATGTTCGGCGACACACACCCCTCCACCTAGCATTGTTTGTGTCACCCTGTCTTGGACACATGGTGCTTGTTGCTAGCAAGTGGCGAGACCTTGGACAAGTGGTGTTGGGGTGCTAGCATGTGGTGTGCCCCTTGGACAAGTGGTCCTTAGTGGATTCCACCATGCCTTGCTCTCCCCCTTTCCCCTCTTGTATATATACCACCCACCTTGCTTACTAGTAGCCCCTTTAGTTCCCTTTAGCCATTGCTCTCTTTTACCTTGGTGGCCGAGAAGAATATAAGGAGAAGAGGTGGTGGCCGATACAAATAGTAGTACTTACTTCTTTTCTTTTCTAGTTGGTAAGTTTCTCTCTTGCTATCAAGTATCATCTTCTTCTTTATCATTTCAGCCATGGAGAGTGATGGGTTCCCCTCTATAGTTGGCTCTATTTTGATGTTGTTTTCTCTTCTCTTCTTTGAAGTGGCCTAAGGTTGTAGGAGGTTCTTGGAGCTTGGAGCTTGGAGAGTTGCACTTAAGGCGAGTTACATAACTTCTAACCAAACTATTATATCTCCTTTACATGTTTCTTTGATATGTTATCTTGATCGGTTATACATATCTTGCTAAGTAATGCTTATGCTTTAGTTGGTGATGTTGTTGCCCGATATGCTCCTTAGATCAGGTTGGGCAATGTGTGTTAGCTATCCTTGTGTTGGACGATCTCTTGGGTTGTGGAATCTCAAGAAATACCCCTCTCTCATTAGTTGAGAGGTGAGTTTAGGGTTTTTTAATCCAAAGAGGTATGGTAGTGTGTCCGTGAGGCAAAACCCCTTTCTCACTTTGTTGTTGAGAGGTGAGCCTATGCTCTAGATGTTTGGGCGACATGATGAGTTGGCTTGGCCAATAGAGTGTTGTCCTACCCTAGTTGCACAATATGCCTTTAGGGTTAAACCCTTAGTTGGTACCTTGGGCGATAGGGTGTGATCATGCCTTTTATGGTGGGCTTTGAGCAACACCCCTCCTTCCTTGAGTTGTGAGGTGAGCTCTAGCTCCTGCCCGACATGCTTGGAGATTGTGCAAGACCCCTCTCTCTCTTCAAGATGAGAGTTGAGCCAACACTCTTGATGCCTTAGGCGATATGGTGTGGGTGCCTGATATGGTTAAGATGTTTGGGCACCATGGTCTTTGTTTCTCTTGGGCGATGTCTTGTGAGGTGCTAGAAGCCTTCTCGATATGGGTGGTGTCCGTTACAAGTGTGTTAGATGGGTGTTGTCTATTACTTGCGTGTTGGTCAATACATGTAGAAGTTTACTGCCCAACACTCTATCTTAGAGGTGTTTCCCGCTATGACGTGTTGCCTGCTATGATGCGCTGCCCGTCACGGGGAGTTGCACGTTTTGGTGCTTGCCTGATATGATGTTGTGACGATCTGGTTGGGCGATAGGGGTGTGTTGTTTGGGAGATATAGTTTGGTTCTTAGAGTGTTGCCCAACATGGTGTCTTGGGCGTTACACTTGAGAAGGTGTTGCCCGATATCTATTCGAAGAGGCTTGCCCGGTATGGGAGATACCCGACACCAATAGGGTTTGGTTATAATCGATACCTTTGGTGTAACATCCCTGACCTGGGTTATGCCTTAACCCTAGAAGTTTTTCTTAATTAAGTCATATATATTCTTGTCTTTATCTTTTGAAAAGTAATTAAGACTAAAGGAGAGCTTATGTTTCAATTTTGGTCCTATTTGAATAATGTTGAAACAATATTTTTACTTGTTTTGGACTAAAGTGCAATTTACCCAATGTAAGGGGTTACCATGCAAATGTTACATGATAAATGTTCCTCAAGTGTTATAGAATCATAAGCATGAGAATGATGTTGAGTTATGGCTTGTGGAAGCCTAAGTCTCAAGAAGGAGCTTGTTTGAGTAATGTTTGTGTATTGAATGCTAGTTTTGGTGTAATTTGCAAATTACCCAAAATCTAAGGTTGAATAAGTAAAATACCACTTCAATAGTGTCCCTACTATTTCTTGGTATCATTTAAAGAAAATAAAAAGAATGGGGCGTCTTGTTTGAACTACTTTTGTGGAGAGATAATCTTGATAATAAAATAATCAAGATTTAAGTATAATTGAAACCCTAATTTATTTTGTAGCAAAATTAAATATATTAATTGAAGTATCCATAAACTAAAAAGGTTGTGGTCGAAATACTATAGTGGGAGGACGTCCAAATGCCTTGAGTGGCACCAAAATATCCTAATTAGATGAAGAAATCCACTCACATTTGTTAATTAAACAGTAATGTCCACTAAAAATGGATAATAGTATTATAATGATTAAGGTGCTTAAGTGGTTGCCTTTAATTCAAGGATAATTATAGGATATTGAGGAAAAAGGAAGATGGCTTTGAAGGCAAGGAAGGGAGGGGGCATGTGGCAAGAAAGTGGATGAATTTTCTCCTACTTTCTCTCTCTTAAAAATTCATATACATATACTCCATTTTTCACTTACTTGAAAGGCTATTTTTGCAAACCACTTTCTTTCCGTACTTTGTACGACGACCAAGGAGCTTAGGACCAGGAGGAAAGCATTCCCCAAGCTGAAGGTAAGCTCCATGATCATCTTCAACCTTGAATTAATGGTTGAAATCGGATTTCAACATTCATTTTCTTCTCTCTTCCATCTAATGCTCAACCTTGGATATCTTTTGCATCCAAAGAGTTGGAAATGAACCTTGGATAGTTGAAGGATCTTCTTTCACCATTAGAGATGAGAAGCTTGAATCTTTCAAGCTACTTTGAAGGTGGGTTATATAACTTGAACCCATCAATGTTATTATTCATTTCAATTTCTCATCATATGTTGATCTTTTATTTTCTTCTTGAATAATTGATGAATTCATTATATATATGACAATAGAATTCGGAGGTCTACAGCTTGATAATGATGACATCATCTTAGCAAACACCTCAAGAATATAAAAAAAAACGGTTTCAATTTTTTTTGGTCAAACGGTTTCAAACCGTTAGAGACCAAATAGTTTCAAACTGTTTCGTGACCAAACTGTTTCAAAACCGTTAGAGGTCAAACATTTTCGAACTGCTAGAGGCTAAAAGGTTTCAAGAATGTGTAAAGGTATAATGGTTTCAACCTAATATAGTCCACATGGTCTCAACCTTGGATGGCAAAATGATTTCAAAACGTTTAGAACTTAATTAGTTTCAAAACCCTAGATCAATTGATGCCAAAACCTTAATTTAGGTTCAAATGGTTTCATCTCTGAATTGACCAAATGGTCAAACCATTTGAGGATCAAACGGTCTCAAACCGTTTAGGGTTAATCGATCTTCAAACTGTTTGAGGGTCTTGGGTTGAAACGGTTTCAAAACCGTTTGACGAGCAAAACGTTCAAGACCATTTAAGGATTTAAAGACCAAGACCGTTTAAAGGTCTAAACAGTCCCAAACTGTTTGAAGGTTTAAGACCAAGACCGTTTGAAGGTCTAAACGGTCCCAAACCATTTGACGGTTTAGGACCAAACCATTTGAAGGTTTAGGACCAGACTGTTTGAAGGTCTAAATGGTCTCAAACCGTTTGAAGGTTCAATAGGACCAAAACGTTTGAAGGTTCAATTAATTCAAACCATGTAAGTACTAATAACACCATAAGTGGTTGAAGAGTATCTCAAGGTTGATTTCAATGGAAGTACCTCTAAAGTACTTAGGTGATTAGTATAATTAGAGTGATTATCACTTGATGCCTATGAAAGTAATAAATTCAATACACTATGATAAGCATAGTTGCATGTACTTTAGTAAGAGGTTATATCAACCTAATAAGGTATTATGGTGATGTGTGTTCCTAGTACAAGGAACAGTAATAACTATGATTTAATACTTAAATAATGATATGTGCTCCAAGATATGTGGAAGTACTGACTTAGGGTTTGGATTAATGAGGTAATCATAAAACCCTAATCAATGGAGAATGGAAACCCTAATCAATAAGGAAAATTACAATACATAAGTTTAATTGAATACTTATGAAGGTATTATGTAATTCTAGACATGTGGGGAAATGAGTTAGGTTTTGGATATTAATATCAATGCATTCTCCAAGATGGATGGAGTTTTGAATTAGGTTTTAATCTTTGATAATGTGATCATGAAAACCCTAATATAGGGTGATGTTATGTGAAACCCTAATATAGGGTGATGTTATGTGAAACCCTAATATAGGGTGATGTTATGTGAAACCCTAATATAGGGTGATGTTATGTGAAACCCTAATTGATAAAAATGGGAAACCCTAACCCTAATGAGGGAGTAGTTGTGACAACCTAACTTTTCTCTCTCCTCCATGATACTCCTTCCCTCTCATCCAATGATATCTTACTCAATCAAATGTCAACTCTATAGTATGTATGTGTTGATGATCCAATTCGGTGACCTCAATGATCATTTAAACAATATGTGACACGGATTTGAGTATTAAACTATAGCTCCCACTTTAATGGATCACCACATTGCAAGTGAAATTGAACCTAATCATTGTAATCACTTTGATCTATTATATATTTCATATTGTAGATTTTTCAATTTTGAAACCAGTGGTATAAAAATTTCCTCAATCAGACAATTGTAGCCAAGGATATGGCCACATGAACATTGCTTAATTTATCTTGTTTTAATTGATTTTACTTTGTTCTTCAGCCTCATTGGACCCAATTCGACACAGCACATCTGCTATCCAGCCCTTTCCAAAACCATAGTGTGTCATTCCTTTTTATCATTGGATCGGATCAGCCCATGATCCAACTGTTGTGGATCCATCCTCGCCTATGTATTGAGGTTCAGCGATGGAAGCGTCGAGCCTATGTTTTGCTCAGCAAATCACCCCCTCCCATGCCATTTTGCATGAAATTAAAACATGAGACCTTCCCATTTCTTCCTTATGATTCATTTTCCTCTCCTTTTCATGTCCTAGGGCACCGCCAACAACTCTTCTCCTCGTCCCCTTGTTCATGGTGTTGTTGGGGAACCTGCTTTGGGTGTCTCTCCTCCTCACGTCTGTAGGAAGAACTGATGGGGGGAATGAGTCTTCCTACCTTCCCTCGGTGTGGGTGGTAGACTGTGGGGGCCTTTCCCTTCTTTCTCTACCCCGTACCGCATCTCCGGTGAGCCATGCTTCTACTACGCGCTGCCCAGGAAGCCACGACCCTGAAGCTGGGTTGATGATGAGGCCGCTAACATTAGATACCAATCTGACGAGCACTTCCCCCTCTCACATCCTCTCTTTCCTCTGATCGGTCTTGGTCCTCGGTTGATCGTAGGCCAGTGAACGGGCAAACCCATGGTCCCCACTTTGGGTGTTGGGTCCCATCTAGTGCTAGTGGGAATGCGCATTGTGAGCAGCTGGATGAGTGGACACTGGTGGGCGTCGATCTGATGGTAGGAGTCCATCAATGAATGATATCATGGTAATGTCATGTTCCTTATCTATAGTTTGGATTAAAACCTTTTAAAATGGATATCTCCCTCACCCGTTAGACAAAACTAATGAACCAATATACCATTTTGATTGGCCCGATGAGCGCTACATCATGAATACACTTTTAGACCCTATTTATTCTTATAGTTCTCCTGATTAGTTGAGATATGAAGTTTGAACTTGTTGATCAATATAATGAATCCTTATGTCAAACCTTGAATCTTTAGTACACTTATACCCTCTTGCTCATCAAACCAGTAAATGTTGTGCACCTTTGAACTACATGGGGTCCCTAATTACCCATATTTCTCATTTTAACCCCAATTGCCCATATGTGACTCATTTTGTTTGTTTGCCTAGCTTGTTCCCTAATAGACACATGGATCTTAATCTTATGTTTTAACCTCTCAAATCATAGGTAGTTTAACCTTTATGATCTCCTTGATATGTACGTTTCATCTACCCATATGTTATCCCTATTTCTATATGTGAACTATGTTGATGCGTGTATGCATGTAAGATATATTGATACCAATGTTGGACTTCAATGCCTTGACCTTTGGGGACATCTATCAATATTTGATTATGATATATATGTCTATATATTGCTTTTATAAACCAAATTCTTATGACTAGACCCCTTGACTTTATGGTCCTTAACCTTGCATGCCCTATTGTGAGCCTTTTGACTTTAAAATTCATGTAAGTGACCTAAATCTTGATATGATCATATAAAGTGAATGGAACATCGTAATGGCATGAAACTCAAAACACACCATCATGATGACCTCTAGATCATTAAAAGATCATCTAATGAACTAATAAGCAACTTGGAACCTATCTTGGCCAAACTCCTAAAATGAAGATAATCAAGGTTAATGATGAGAATCTAATGTATATATGCAATCTTGTTCTTAATCAGGTTTGGCATGTGACTAGATGGTGAAGGATATGTTAGGTTATGAAATCTCTGAATCAGATATGGGCCTTATCTAGTTATATGACTATCACTTTCTTGCTTGAAAAGACATATATTGTATGCTTGTTTGTTTACTTTCTCAAATATTGTCTTGTAGTATTGTTATGTCTTACTCGATGTTTGCCTCGTCGGTTTTATAACTTGAACACACATATATATAGAACTCCATTATAATATTGTTGATAAAGGGTTAGCTCTTGGCTATGGCCTTGAGGTCCCTCTCATATAAAAGGGTTAGCTAATCTTGAGCACCCTTACGGACCCTTCCGACGGGAAGATGGTCAAAGGCCTTAAACATGCTTGATATTGTTGATATAATGGAGTGAAATGACATAAAATATGGTTTCACATTTGTTAAATAGTTAACATGTTTATTCTTGTTCGTTTAGTCTTGAAATCTTTTCAAATTATGCAAAGCTTGTACATATATGTATCTTTGTGCCTCATACTCAACACCTCGTGTGTTGACCCATTTCTCGTATTTTGTTTTTAGGTTTAGAGATGGCTAGAAAGTTGACGGGCTTGGTGAGCTATTCTAGGTGTACTTTTTGTAAGATCTAGATATAGTGTACATGAGCAGACTTGTACAAAGTGACTCTTGAACATGTAATTCAAATCGTGTAATATATTAATGTTGCTTAATATATCTTGTTGATTGTTGAGATTATGTTGGTGCCTTTACCTTGTTATTTGTCCATGTGTGCTAAGCTTTACGCTTCCACATGTCACCTTTGATATCCATTTGGTTCATGGGACTAGGATTCCAGTTCCATGACAGATGGTATCAAAGCATGAACAATAACTACACCAAACATTGCTCACATAAAACAAAAACTAAACTCACCTTACATCTCAACCCTTGAAAACTTAATAATATGTCTGTTGTAGACTAGGTTGACTTAGTCTGTAGGTTAGAACCTAGATGTTCTAGAACTAGGTGTATACTTGTGTAAATTACCTCCCTAGACATGATTCGCGACATGTGCTTAGGATGTCTACACAAGTGTGCACCATGTTCTTACTTGTTCTCTAGGTATCATGATACTAGACTACCTAATGTGTGTAGTAACTCATTTTGGTTTTGGTTTTATTCGAATGGAGTATGTTGGTTTTCATCATCTGTTTAAACGTTGGAGAAAACATATGTCAAGTATTATTATATGTACATATGAAAAATGTTACCACACGCATAAAGGCAGTGAGTTTCCATGCAACCTAGGAGAAAGAGATGTAACATCAAGTCTATATGAGAGAGATTAGATGATAGTGATAGTCTCTAGAGTTGTCTAGAGCCATGATATAGGTTAGGCAAGTGAGTGACCTAGAAACCTAAGTTGATGATAATGATGTTGGTGATGATTTGATGTTAATAAGACCCAAATTTGTCCTTGAGAAATTCAAATAGGTTGACGATATGGAATGAGTTTGACCATGCAACCCTAGATAGACCTAGCACCTTGTTGATACATATGACTTGGTGGATGTGCTAAACATATCTAGTGGGTTGGCACGCTTGCATGTACATAGTCTTGTACATGTTGAGATATGATATATTATATATGGTTTGAGACCAACATGGGCCTCAATCTCTTTACAAGGGAGGACCTCTAGCATGGGACATATGAATAGGGTTACCTTTTGATATGAGTCGACCCACCTCTGGACAAGGTTAGGTACCTAAACTCCAAAATATTTGAAATGCTGAAAAATAAGAATGATGAAATACTTGATGATGAGTCCCTAGCTATAATACTTCTAAGTATATGAGTTGAGTGACCTAGCATGTGTGGTTTCCTTGAAAATCTTGAACCCTAGATGTCCTATGAAAATATCTAACCCTAGAGAAAGAGACAATTGAAAATTTGATGTTTGATATATATAGGTGAGGGAGATGTCCCAAGACCTAAGATGATGTATATGATGTGTGATATCCATGATGAACCTCATACTGGGGTTAGTAGTTGCATATAAAGGAATCTAGTGCTTGACCTTAAGATGGGTAGAAATTTGTGTTACAGGTAGGAGATTGTGGTTAACATGTCTTGTGGGACACATATCTGCCTTAGCATGAGTGGCTTGAGCTTGAGAGAATTCGAAAACCTTGACGTTGATAATGTTTTTCCTTGAATGACGCTTGATACATGAAATATCTCACCGACATTCAAAAATTTGACATATGCATGATGAGCCACTCTCATAAGCTAGGCCTAGTATGAAATCATATTATACATGAAAGATGTAGCTTGGGAATCATGAACTTGATACGATGATGTCTAGAGACCTTAGCTCAAATAATTAGGGGTAACATGCCTAACATCATACCCAAATGAAAATAAATCAAACTCAATGTAATGTTGCTCTTTGGATGATAACTCGAATAAACAAGATGAAAAAATTGCTTAATTTCGGATCCAAAAATGAGAAATGATGAACATGATTGGGTAAAGTTGGTAAAATTTTGGGGAGAAATTTAAAACATGCATGAAATCTAGTATAATAATGAAGTCTACACATCATGTGGTGATCACTTTTGGATGTCATGATCGTGAACATGTTCACTTGAGAACTGATAAACATAGAATTTGATAATACGCCTTGGTATCATATGGAGATATAAACAAAACCTTAGTGGAGGGATACTAAGGATTGTAAAAAAAAACCTTAAGGCCATGACAATGTCACATTATGATGGAACACTAAGTAATATGTATATAATTGAGATGAGTACACCCTTGATGATGATAACCTAGTGTGCATCCCATTGTAGGGAATGTCATGACAACCATGGTAGGATACCTAGGCATGATGAGTATGAACTTTGATTTTGACTTTTAACCCCAATCTTGGACAAAATTTCAAGGACGAAATTTATTATAAGGAGGGAAGGATGTGACAACCTAACTTTTCTCTCTCCTCTGTAATACTCCTTCCCTCTTATCCAATGATCTCTTACTCAATCAAATGTCAACTCCGTAGTATGAATGTGTTAATGATCCAATTCGGTGACCTCAATGGTCATTTAAACAATATGTGACATGGATTTGAGTATTAAACTATAGCTCCCACTTTAATGGATCACCACATTGGAAGTGAAATTGAACCTAATCATTGTAATCACTTTGATCTATTATATATTTCATATTGTAGATTTTTCAATTTTGAAACCAGCGGTTTAAAATTTTTCTCAATCAGACAATCATAGCCAAGGATATGGCCACATGAACTTTGCTTCATTTATCTTGTTTTAATTTATTTTATTTTGTTCTTCAGCCTCATTGGGCCCAATTCGACACAGCCCAACCGCCATCCAACCCTTTCCAAAAACCTAGCATGTCATTCCTTTTGATCATTGGATCGGATCAGCCCAGGATCCAACAGTTGTGGATCCATCCTAGCCTATGTACTGAGGTTCAGCGATGGAGGTGCCAAGCCTATGTTTTGCTCGGAAAATCACCCCCTCCCATGCCCTTTTGCATGAAATTAAAACGTGAGACCTTCCCATTTCTTCCTTGTGATTCATTTCCCTTGTTTTCCTCTCCTTTTTGTGTCCTAGGGTGCCGTAAACAACTCTTCTCCTCATCCCCTTATTCATGGTGTCGTTGGGGAACCCGCTTTGGGCATATCTCCTCCTCACATCTGTAGGAAAAACTGATGGTAGGAATGAGTCTGCCCACCTTCCCTCGGTATGGGTGGCAGACTTTGGGGGCCTTTCCCTTCTTTCTCGGCCCCGTATCGCATCTCCGGCGAGCCATGCTTCTACTACGTGTTGCCCAGGAAGCCATGACCCTGAAGCTAGGTTGATGATGTGGTCGCTACCATTGGATACCAATCCGATGAGCACTTCCCCCTCTCACATCCTCTCTTTCTTCTGATCGGTCTTGGTCCTCGGTTGACCGTGGGCCATTGAACGGGCGAACCCATGGTCACCACTTTGGGTGTTCTGTCCCAGCCAGTGCTAGAGGGAACGCAAACTATGAGCAACTAGATGAGTGGACAATGGTGGGCGTCGATCCGATGGTAGGAGTCCATCAATGAATGATATCATAGTAATGTCATGTACCGTCTATATAGTTTGGATTACAACCTTCTAAAATGGATATCTCCCTCACACGTTGGCCAAAACTAATGAACCAGTATCCCATTTTGATTGGCTCGATGAGCCCTACATCATGAATACACTTTCAGACCCTATTTATTCTTATAGTTCTCCTGATTAGTTGAGATATGAAGTTTGAACTTGTTGATCAATATAATGCATCCTTATGTCAAACCTTGAATCTTTAGTACACGTATACCCTCTTTCTCATCAAACCAGTAAATGTTTTGCACCTTTGAACTACATGGGGTCCCTAATTACCCCTATTGCTCATTTTAACCCCACTTGCCCATATGTGACTCATTTATTTTGTTTGCCTAGCTTGTTCCCTAATAGTCACATGGATCTTAATCTTATGTTTTAACCTCTCAAATTAGAGTTAGTTTAACCTTTACGATCCCCTTGATATGGAAGTTCCATCTACCCATATGTTATCCCTATTTCTATGTGTAAACTATGTTGATGCGTGTATGCATGTAAGATATATTGATACCAATGTTGAACTTCAATGCCTTGACCTTTGGGGACATCTATCAGTATTAGATTATGATATATATGTTTATATATTGCTTTTCTAAACCAAATTCTTACAACTAGACCCCTTGACTTGATGTTCCTTAACCTTGCATGCCCTATTTTGAGCCTTTTGACCTTAAAATTCATGTAGGTGACCTAAATCTTGATATGATCATATAAAGTGAATGGAATCGTAATGGCATGAAACTCGAACCACACCATCATGATGACCTCTAGATCAGTAAAAGATCATCTAATGAACTAATATGCAACTTGGAACCTATCTTGGCCAAACTCCTAAAATGAAGATAATCAAGGTTAATGATGAGAATCTAATGTATATATGCAATATTGTTCTTAATCAAGTTTGGCATGTGACTAGATGGTGAAGGATATGTTAGGTTATGAAATCTCTGAATCCGGTATGGGCCTTATCTAGTTATATGACTATCACTTTCTTGCTTGAAAAGACATATATTGTATGCTTGTTTGTTTACTTTCTCAAATATTGCCATGTAGTATTGCTATGTCTTACTCGATGTTTGCATGGTCAGTTTTATAACAGGAACACACACACACATATATATAGAACTCCATTATAATATTGTTGATAAAGTGTTATCTCTTGGCTATGGCCTTGAGGTCCCTCTCGTATAAAAGGGTTAGCTAATCTTGAGCACGCTTACAGACCCTTCTGACGGGAAGATGGTCAAAGGCCTTAAACATGCTTGATATTGTTGATATAATGGAGTGAAATGACATAAAATATGGTTTCACATTTGTTAATTAGTTAGCATGTTTATTCTTGTTCGTTTAGTCTTGAAATCTTTTCAACTTATGCAAAGCTTATACATATATGTATCTTTCTGCCCCATACTCAACACCTCGTGTGTTGACCCATTTCTCGTATTCTGTTTTTAGGTTCAGAGATGCCTAAAAGGTTGATGGGCTCGGTGATCTATGCTAGGTGTACTTGTTGTAAGATCCAGATATAGTATACATGAGCAGACTTGTACAAAGTGACTCTTGAACATGTAATTCAAATCATGGAATATAATAATGTTGCTTAATATATCTTGTTGATTATTGAGATTATGTTGGTGCCTTTACCTTGTTATATGTTCATGTGTGCTAAGATTTACCCTTCCGCATGTCGCATTTGATATCTGTTTGGTTCATGGGACAGGGATTCTGGTTCCGTGACAATAGTGATGTTATCTTTGTATTACATAATGTTGATATGTAATTGATATGGTTGTTATCAAGTATACTAACCATGCAGGTATCATGAGATGATGAGCATAACCAGGTATAAGCTATGATGTTAATGGGCCTTGTGAGCCATTATTTTATTTGTTTCCTAGTGAAAGGTGACAAGAAGTTTAATATTCTTGGTGAACTATGTGAGATACTTGTGTAACAAGTATCATGAATACCTTAGTCAGATGACCTGGAGGTAATAGTTACCTGATAGTGGTAACCATGTTCACTGATGAACTAAGGGTTTGAATAACCAGATCCAGTAAACATGATGATGGTATTGTTGAGGGATGTCAATTCCTAGTAATGAGATAAGGGATTGAGATCCCAATGTTTTATAAAGTTTTGAAAAGTACTTGATAGAAGTATTACATGTTGCTTGTAGCATTTGTCATAATAATTCTTGTGTGAAAATTTGACTGATGCTAAAAGAATAAGGTAATGTACTTAATAATCAAGTGGAATTTTATCATGTAGAGCCCTGGCCATAGATCCATCATCGTCAGTAGCTAGTGATGGTGAAATGGATTCTCCTGCTTGTTAATCTAGAGCATATATTGTTGAATATGTGGGGTTTCTCCTAGTCAAAAATAGGAGGATTAGAGTGCAACTTTGGTTGTAGACTCAAGATATGTTTAAGAGCATGGTGAATAGGCCCATGGCTCATTGTGATGGAGCATGAATTCGTTCATGGCTAAGGGAGCACGGTGAACTGGCCCGTGGCTCAGATTTACTAGCGCCAGGACTTGTACCAAGGTGGGCTAGAGAATGGGTAGCCTATGAGAGCTAATCCTGTGACTGAGGTCACTTGAGAAAGAGACTGTGGTCCTACTTGTGGTCTCACACTGACCAAGACAGATGAGATCGTGGAGTCTGGCTCTTCCTTTGATCTTGTATGACACTGGCTTTGGGTTTCACAACTGATGGTTGGATTTGAGCGGTACGGCTCACTTCCTCAGGACTTGAGTATGATTGTAAAATGTAATCAGCCGTGTAGCATATTTGATTAAGGATGAAATACAAAAATCATTGGTTGATGTTACATTGCTTATTGTATCCTAAATGGATAGATATTATACATGTCCTTCATATTCCTTATTAAAATGAATAGATGATTTACTACTTTATCATTTATAGCTATAATGCTTTAAAAGATGATATTGCTCTATTCTTCTTAATAATGATTAAATCTTGCTTTTCAATAGAGATTCCTCTATTCAGTTTATTACGATTTATCTGCAATAATAATATTTTTGGCGGAGAGTTATATCTCTCGTTGGGATATGGGTCTTACTCCATTGGTCGCCAACATTTTAGGTGGACGCGGATGAGGATGTAGAGACCATATAGTAGGGGAAGGAAAGCAGCATCAGGGACAACAGTAACATCCCAGGTGGAGATACTGACTGTCGTGTCTTGTAGATATGAGTCCTATGTGTCGTCTTTGTACTTCTCAGGTCCTTGGAGTCAGTAGTTAGTGCTGTTATGATCGAGCTGAGATTTTGGCATTGAGTGCCTTGAGGTTTTATGTTGCTTATGTATAGATTTAACAGAGCAACTGTTGTATGTAATCCTTGAGAAGAGAAGGTACATGGTATGTACTTTGTGGACCAGAATGTATATATAATATTTTGGTTCTTATTATAAGAGTTTCCTGGAAATGGATCTCTTTGCAAATGGCTTTACTTTTTAGCGATTTTTGTTAATCCGTTGTTTATATTTAATTTTGTTTAATTGTAACAATTTGTTTATCATTTTGTTGACTGTCGTACCAAGTTTATGGTATTAGAGATTAAGGTTTGCTGAGTCTACAGAGACATAGGATTAAGTTCGTTGAGTCTGTTCTAGTATCTTTCAGTTTATCTGATAGTGACTTCTGCTCTCAAGAGAAGAAGTAAAGCTTGAAGATGGTTGGATCACATGAAGAACATGCTACTGAAAGTAGTGTTGCTGCACCAGGAGTAGGTGCAAGGGATCAGACTAGAGAAGAACTAGTACCTAAACGTCCCCAACTTGACCAAGCTACACTAGAAAACCTAGATTTTCATGCTCTATTTGGGCAGTTCATAGCGACAATGACACATATGGAGGATAGGATGCCAACACCTGCACCTAGGGTACTAGCTCACAATGAGGGATATGGAGCTGGAAAGACTTTTGAACAGCTTTGATGGATAGGAGCCACTGATTATGCTGGTATAGCTGACCCAGCAGACACAGACTTGTTGTTGACTGAGCTAGAAAAGGCCTTTAGAATACTTAATATCCCAGAAGCTGAGAAGGTTAGGCATGTGGTGTACCTGTCTAAGGGGAGTGTTGGTCATTGGTGGGCCATAGAAGAAGGCAAGAGGTCAGGTGTTGAAGTCAGATGGGAAGAATTCTGATGTGAGTTTGTTAGTAGATATTTTCCTAAGACTTACCTGGATGAGAAAATCTCTCAGTTTGAGCGGATAAGGCAAGGACCAATGAACATTAGTGAATATAAATCTAAGTTTATGGAGCTTCTATAGTTCTGTCTGCACATGGCTTCTATAGATGAGGAGAGGATTCAACATTTTGAGAAGGGTTTGAACATTGATTTGACCACACCCATATCTACTCTAGAGAATAGAGAGAGGTTTGCCACCTTTGTGGAGTCCGTTAGGTAGATAGAAAGGTCTGTGATTGAGAAATGTCAAGCCAACAGTAAGAAGGTGTATACCCAGCTCCAGGGATAGAGGTCTGAAAGTTGTAATAAACTAGGGTTTTCTCCACCAACAGCACCACTGAGGTTTAATACTCAAACACAGTGGACATCCAGTAAGGGTAGGGGTCATATTTTACCACCTGAGGGAGCTCATAGCTCAGCATCAATGTCAGTAACAGGACCATCTAGACCACAGTGGGAGAACAGAGTCTATTATAAATGTGGGAAGATGGGACATTGGATGAAAGATTGTCTATCTAGAGACGTGAGTGTAACCCAACCACCGAGGTAGAGTCAACAAGGCTCTTAGAAGTGATAGTTTAGAAGTGGCAATTGATGACATGGACAGGCATCCCAAGTTGTCTCATCTACATCCAAAAACGGGGCTAGTGGTCGACAACCAGCAATGATAAGATTCCATGCTATGAATCAGCCCGAGGTAGTGGTCAACCCACGAGTCATGATAGGTCAGATGGAATTGTTTTATTCTGATATGTCTTCATCCTGCTTTGTATCTATTTTGATTGATCCAGGTGCTATGCATTCCTTTATCACTTGAGAAGTGATTCATGACTGCAATATGACTATCAGTCATAGAGCAGATAACTTGTTATTAGAAACTCCATTAGTTGGATCTGCAGTGTTGCGGGAGGTATGTTCTCCATGTGTTCTTTATTTTTCAAAACATAGCATTTAGGTGAATCTTATACCACTTTAGATGCATGGGTTTGACATAATTCTTCGGATGGACACCCTAGAAAAGTATAAGGTTGTCTTGGATTGTGGTTCCAAGCAGACTATGTTCATAGACAATGGTGATACATGGGTGTTTTAGGGGGACATAAAGATTATTCCAACCTGTATAGTGTCAGCAATGGTAGCTGAGAAGTTGATGAGACAAGGATGCTTCGCATTCTTGGCACATATGGTAGATACCAGAGCAGAGAGTCCTAGTCTTTCTGATGTTCTGATTGTTAGGGAATTTGAGGATGTGTTTCCTGAGGAACTTCCAGGTGTTCCTCCACCCCGAGAGATCGATTTTGAGATTAATCTAATCCTGGGTACACAACCAATAGCTCAAACACCTTATAGAATGGCACCTACTGAGATGGCAGAACTCAAGAAACAGTTACAGGATTTGCTTGAAAAAGGTTTTATTCGACCGAGTACTTCCCCTTGGGGTGCTCCGGTTCTTTTCATTAAAAATAAAGATGGGTCTATGTGATTATGCATCGACTATAGACAGCTAAACAAAGTAACCATAAAGAACAAATATCCTCTGCCAAGGATGGATGACATGTTTGACCAGTTGTGTGGTGCAACTATATTCTCTAAAATAGATCTGAGGTCAGGATACCATCAATTACGCATCAAGGAGAGTGACATACCTAAATCAGCCTTCAGGACAAGGTATGGTCACTATGAGTTCATAGTTATGTCGTTTGGACTAACTAATGCACCAATTGCATTCATGGAACTCATGAACAGAATCTTCCAGCCATTCCTTGATCAATTCATAATAGTCTTTATAGATGACATCATGATTTACAGTAAAGATGCCCAACAACATGAACAACACCTTCGTTAGGCTCTGACTTTACTAAGAGAGCACAAGCTATACGCTAAGTTTAGCAAATGTGAATTCTGGTTATCAGAAGTGTCTTTCCTAGGACACATAATATTTGCCTCAGGTATCTGTGTTGATCCTAAAAAGGTAGATTCTGTCCTGGAGTGGGAATAGCCAAAGACACCAACGGAGATACGTAGTTTTCTAGGACTGGCAGGCTACTATAGGAGGTTCATTAAGAACTTTAGTTCTGTAGCATTACCCCTAACCGGGTTGACCAGGAAGGAGGTTCTTTTTTTCTGGAATGACAAGTGTCAGCATTCTTTCTAGTTGTTGAAAGAAAGGTTAACAAGTGTACATATGTTAGTGTTACCTGAGCAAGGGAAGGGGTATATTGTTTTCTGTGATGCTTCTAAGAACAGTCTAGGATGTGTGTTGATGTAGGATAAACAAGTGATTTCTTTTGCTTCTTGACAGCTTAAGAAACACGAGGAGAATTATCCGACACATGATCTAGAATTAGTTGTAGTGGTTCATGTGTTGAAGATCTGGAGACATTAACTCTACGAAGAGACATTCCAGATTTTCACAGACCATAAGAACCTAAAATACATCTTTTCACAGCATGAGTTGAATATGAGACAATGCCGCTGGACGGAGTTAATCAAGGACGACGATTGTACAATTGATTATCATCCAAGAAAGGCTAATGTAGTGGATGATGCACTAAGTAGAAAATCATCATCACCAAACATAGACAAAGAACAGTTGAACTCTTTAGTGTGTTTTAAATGAGACATGCTTGTATCTTTGAGGCAAAACAATGTACAGCTTAAAGTATCCTTGTTAGCTAGAGTGTTAGCTAAAATGCAAGTGAAACCTACTCTGAAACAATAGATCAAATAGGCACAACAGGCTGATATTGTGATTCATCAGATCAGGTCAGAGTATGGTAGTGAGAAACGGGATGGTTTTCATGATTCAGATGATGAGGTAGTTTGTTACCATGGTAGGATGGTAGTACATGATGCCAATGACTTAAGGAAGTTAGTCATGGAGGAAGCTCATTCATCCATGTATGCAATGCATCCAGGGATCACCAAAATGTATCATAACTTGAAAGACATGTATTGGTGGCCTGGTTTGAAGAAAGATGTAGCTGAGTTTGTTATGCGGTGTCCAATGTATCAGTAGGTTAAAGCTGAACATCAAAAGCCTGTAGGAACAATGCAACCTTTACCTATACCACAGTGGAAATGGGATCACGTGACCATGGACTTTGTGGTTGGTTTGCCAAGGACATCCAAAAGTCATGATTCCATTTTGGTGATAGTTGATAGGTTGACTAAGTTAGCACATTTTCTTTCTATCAAAACAACCTATACAATGAGAAACTTGCACAGATCTATATAGATGAGATAGTGTGTTTACACAGGGTTCCAGCTACAATTGTTTCTGATAGAGGTCCCCAGTTCATGAGTTGTTTTTAGGAACGACTACATAAAGCTTTGGGTATGCAGTTAAGATTTAGTACCGCCTTTCACCCACAAACAGATGGACAATCTGAGAGGACTATACAAACCTTGGAGGATTTTCTTAGGGCATGTGTCCTTCAGTTTGTAGGAAGTTGGGACCTACACTTGAGTTTGATAGAATTCACTTATAGCAATAGTCATCAACACAGTATCGATATGGCACCATATGAAGCATTATATGGTAGACGTTGTAGATCTCCATTGTGCTGGTATGAAATAGGAAAATACCAACTTTTGGGTCTTGAATTAGTGCAACAGACAGCTGAGAAGATTAAAGTAATATAATAACAGTTAAAGTCTGCACAGGATAGGCAGAAGTCATACGCTGATAAATGGAGAAGACATTTAGAATTCCAAGTTGGAGCAGAGTATATCTCAAAGTCTCACCTTGGAAAGGTGTTCTTATATTTGGGAAAAAGGGTAAGTTAGCTCCTAGATTTATGGGGCCTTATCCAATCACTGAACGAATTGGAAAGGTAGCCTATAAGTTGGAGTTGCCACCTGAACTATACTGATTGCATCCAGTATTCAATATATCCATGCTGAGAAAGTGTCACCCTAATACAAAGTTAGTATTGCAACCTGTGGAGGTAGAGTTAAATGAAGATATATCCTATGTAGAGGGACCAGTGTTGATTCCTGACAAAAGAATCAAAAAGTTGAAAAAGAAAGACATAGTTCTTGTGAAAGTTCTTTGGCATCATCGTGGCGTTAAAGAAGCTACTTGGGAGCTGGAGGAAGAGATGAGGAGGAAGTACCCTTCTCTTTTCTCTTGACGATTTTGGGGACGAAATCCCTGTTAGGGGTGGGTAATTGTAACATCCCTGGCCTGGATTATGCCTTAACCCTAGAAGTTTTGCTTAAGTAAGTCATATACATTCTTGTCTTTATCTTTTGAAAAGTAATTAAGACTAAAGGAGAGCTTATGCTTCAATTTTGGTCCTATTTGAATAATGTTGAAACAGTATTTTTACTTGTTTTGGACTAAAGTGCAATTTACCCAATTTAAGGGGTTACCTTACAAATGTTACATGATAAATGTTCCTCAACTGTTATAGCATCATAAGAATGAGAATGATGTTGAGGTATGGCTTGTGGAAGCCTAAGTCCCAAGAAGGAGCTTGTTTGAGTAATGTTTGTGTATTGAATGCTAGTTTTGGTGTAATTTGCAAATTACCCAAAATGTAGGGTTGAATATGTAAAATACCACTTCAAGAGTGTCCCTACTATTTCTTGGTATCATTTAGAGAAAATAAAAAGAGCGGGGTGTATTGTTTGAACTACTTTTGAGGAGAGATAATCTTGATAATAAAATAATCAAGATTTAAGTATAATTGAAACCCTAATTTATTTTGTAGCAAAAATAAATATATTAATTGAAGTATCCATCAACTAAAAAGTTTATGTTTGAAATCCTATAGTGGGAGTACGTCCAAATGCCTTGAGTGGCACCAAAATATCCTAAGTAGGTGAAGAAATCCACTCACATTTGTTAATTAAAAAGTAATGTCCACTAAAAATGGATAATTGTATTATAATGATTAAGGTGCTTAAGTAATTGCTTTTAATTCAAGGATAATTGAGAGGATATTGAGGAAAAAGGAAGATGGCTTCGAATCCAAGGAAGGGAGGGGGCATGTGGCAAGAAAGTGGATGAATTTTCTCCTACTTTCTCTCTCTTAAAAATTCATATACATATACTCCATTTTTCACTTACTTGAAATGCTATTTTTGCAAAACACTTTATTTCCTTTGGCTGACGACCAAGAAGCTTAGGAGCAGGAGGAAAGTGTTCCCCAAGCTAAAGGTAAGCTCCATGATCATCTTCAACCTTGAATTAATGGTTGAAATCGGATTTCAACATTCATTTTCTTCTCTCTTCCATCCGATGCTCAACCTTGGATATCTTTTGCATCCAAAGAGTTGGAAACGAACCTTAGATAGTTTAAGGAGATTCTTTCACCATTAGAGATGAGAAGTTTGAAGCTTTGAAGCTACTTTGAAGGCGGGTTATATAACTTGAACCCATCAATGTTATTATTGATTTCAATTTCTCATCATATGTTAATCTTTTATTTTATTCTTGAATAATTCAGGAATTCATCATATATATGACAGTAGAATTCGGAGGTCTATCGCTTGATGATGATGACATCATCTTAGCATACACCTCAAGAATATAAAAAACAAACAGTTTCAATTTTTGTTGGTCAAACGGTTTCAAACTGGTAGAGACCAAACGGTTTCAAACCGTTTGGTGACCAAACGGTTTCAAAACCATTAGAGGTAAAATGGTTTCAAACTGTTAGAGGCTAAATGGTTTCAAGAATGTGTAAAGGTCTAACGGTTTCAACCTAATCTAGTCCACATGGTCTCAACCATGTATGGCCAAATGATTTCAAAATGTTTAGAACTTAATTGGTTTCAAAACCCTAGATCAATTGATGTCAAAACCTTAATTTAGGTTCAAACAGTTTCATCTCTGAATTGACCAAATGGTCTCAAATCGTTTGAGGATCAAATAGTCTCAAACCATTTAGGGTTAATCGATCTTCAAACCATTTGAGGGTATTGGGTTGAAACAGTTTCAAAACAGTTTGATGAGAAAAAGGTTCAAGACCATTTAAGGATATAAAGACCAAGACCGTTTGAAGGTCTAAACAGTCCCAAACCGTTTGAAGGTTTAAGACCAAGACTGTTTGAAGGTCTAAACGGTCCCAAACTGTTTGAAGGTTTAGGACCAAACTCGTTTGAAGGTTTAGGACCAGGCCGTTTGAAGGTCTAAATGGTCTCAAACCATTTGAAGGTTTAGGGCCAAACCGTTTGAAGGTTCAATTGGTCCAAAACGTTTGAAGGTTCAATTGATTCAAACCATGTAAGTACTAATAACCCCATAAGTGGTTGAAGAGTATCTCAAGGTTGATTTCAATGGAAGTGCCTCTAAAGTACTTAGGTGATTAGTATAATTAGAGTGATTATCACTCGATGCCTATGAAAGTAATAAATTCAATACAATATGATAAGCATAGCTGCATGTACTATAGTAAGAGATTAAGTCAACCTTATAAGGTATGATGGTGATGTGTGTTCCTAGTACAAGGAACAACAATAAGTATGATTTAATACTTAAATAATGCTATGTGCTCCAAGATATGTGGAAGCACTGACTTAGGGTTTGGATTAATGAGGTAATCATAAACCCTAATCAATGGAGAATGAAAACCCTAATCAATAAGGAAAATTAAAATACATAAGTTTAATTGAATACTTATGAAGGTATTATGTAATTCTAGACATGTGGGGCAATGATTTAGGTTTTGGATATTAATATCAATGCATTCTCCAAGATGCATTGAGTTCTGAATTAGGGTTTGATCTTTGATAATGTGATCATGAAAAGTCTAATATAGGGTGACGTTATGTGAAACCCTAATATAGGGTGATGTTATGTGAAACCCTAATATAGGGTGATGTTATGTGAAACCCTAATATAGGGTGATGTTATGTGAAACCCTAATATAGGGTGATGTTATGTGAAACCCTAATATAGGGTGATGTTATGTGAAACCCTAATATAGGGTGATGTTATGTGAATGCTTAATTGATGAAGATGGGAAACCCTAACCCTAATGAGGGAATAGTGATGTTATCTTTGTATTACATAATGTTGATATGTAATTGATATGGTTGTTATCAAGTATACTAACCATGCAGGTATCATGTGATGATGAGAATAACCAGGTATAAGCTATGATGTTAATGGGCCTTGTGAGCCATTATTTTACTTGTTTCCTAGTGAAAGGTGACAAGAAGTTTAATATGCCTCATGAACTATGTGAGATGCTTGTGTAACAAGTATCATGAATACCTTGGTCAGATGACCTAGAGGTAATAGTTACCTAATAGTGGTAACCATGTTCAGTGATGAACTAAGGGTTTGAATAACTAGATCCAGTAAATGTGATGATGGTATTATTGATGGATGTGAATTCCCAGTAATGAGATAAGGGATTGAGATCCCAATGTTTTATAAAGTTTTGAAAAGTACTTGATAGAAGTATTACATGTTTCTTGTAGCAGTTGTCATAATAATTCTTGTGTGAAAACTTTACTGATGCTAAAAGAATATGGTAATGTACTTAAATAATCAAGTGGAATTTTATCATGTAGAGCCATGGCCATAGATCCATCATCGTTAGTAGCTGGTGATGGTGAAACGAATTCTCCTGATGGTTAATCTGGAGCGTATATTGTTGAATATGTAGGGTTTCTCCTATCCGAAAATAGGAGGATTAGAGTGCAACTTTAGTTGTAGACTCAAGATATGTTTAAGAACATGGTGAATAGGCACATGGCTTAGTGTGATGGAGAATGAATGCGTTCATGGCTTAGGGAGCACGGTGAACTGGCCCGTGGCTCAGATTTACTAGCATCGGGACCTATACCAAGGCGAGCTAAAGAATGGGTAGCTTATGAGAGCTAACCATGTGACTAAGGTCACTTAAGTAAGAGATGGTGGTCCTGCTTGTGGTCTCACACTAACTGAGCTGGATGAGATCATGGAGTCTGGCTCTTCCTTTGATCTTGTATGGAATCGACTTTGGGTTTCACAACCGAAGGTTAGATTTGAGCGGTACGTCTCACTTCCTCAGGGCATAAGTATGGTTAAAATGTAATCAGCAGTGTAGCGTATTTGCTTAAGGATGAAATACGGAAATCATTGGTTGATGTTACATTACTTATTGTATCCTAAATGGATAGATATTATACATGTTCTTCATATTCATTATTAAAATGAATAGATGATTTACTACTTTATCATTTATAGTTGTAATGCTTTAAAAGATGATATTGCTCTATTCAACTTAATAATGATTAATTCCTTCTTTTCAATAGAGATTCCTATGCTCAATTTATTACTGTTTATCTACAATAATAATATTTTTGGCAGAGAGTTATATCTCTCGCTGGGACATGGGTCTCACTCCATTGGTCACCAACATTTTAGGTGGATGCAGACGAGGAGGTAGAGACCATACAGTAGGGTAAGGATAATAACATCAGGGACAGTAGTAACATCTCAGGTGGAGATACTGACTATCGTGTCTTGTATATATGAGTCTGATGTGTCGTCTCAGTACTCTCAGGTCCTTGGAGTCAGTAGTTAGTGCTTTTATGATCGATCTGAGACTTTGGCATTGAATTCCTTGAGGTTTTATGTTGCTTATGTGTAGATTTAACAGAGCAACTTTTGTATGTAATCCTCGAGAAGAGAAGGTACATGGTATGTACTTTTTGGACCAGAATGTATATATAATATTTTGGTTCTTGTTATAAGAGTTTCTTGGAAATGGATCTCTTTACAAATATATGGCTTTAATTTTTAGTGATTTTTGTTAATCCGTTGTTTATGTTTAATTCCGTTTAATTATAATGATTTTTTTATTAGTTTGGTGATTTTTGTCACATTTGGTGAGGGTCGTTGTACGTTTAGTGAAAGTCGATGTATCTTTTAGTGAGGGTAATCCCTTACCCGATATGCTTTTATGAGGGTTATGCTCTATAACCAGTTTGTAACCCTAGTATCATTTGGAATGCTTATATGTGGATGTTATGTATATGCATGGTCATCTAATGTTTCACAAATATATCTCGATGATGAAGTGTTTATCTACTCTTGCACATACTAACCATGCAGGTTTTGTCAATTGAGATGTGTGGTCAGGTATGAGTTGTGATGATTTCATTATAACATTTTCTTAATGTTAAAATGATGTTCTATAAGAACTATAAGTGTGGCATCCAACTCATAAAAACCAGATTAACTAATGCGGAAGTGTATCATTCACAACGGATTAACAAAAATCACTAAAAGTTTAAACCTTTTGCAAAGAGGTCCATACACTGGAAAACTCTTTTATCAAGAACCAATGTATATCATCTACATCCTGGTTCATAAGCATATCACATGTACTATCTCTTCTCGAGAATTATATAAAACAATTACTTTGTCAGAATTATACTTAAGCAACTCAAAATCTCAAGGCATCAAGCCAAAATCTCAGATCGATACATTAAAAGAACTAACTACTAACTCCGAGGACCTGAGAGTACAGAAACGACACATAGGACTTCTATCTACAAGACACGACAGACAGTACACTCAACTTGAGTTGTCCTTGTTGTCCTTGTTGCTATTAATATTCTTCCTCTGTAAGATATTCTCAGTCTCCTCTGTGCTTGTCCACCTAAAAATGTTGGATCCCATGGGGGTGAGACAATTGTAATTGCCCCAACGAGAGATATAACTCTCCGCCAAAAACATTATTATTATAGTTTAATGATATAAAACTAGGTAGGGGATAATCAGTTTAAAGCATTCTAATCTTTTAAAGCATTGCAACTATTTATGATAGAACAATAAATCATCTATCCTCTTAATAAGGAATAGGAAGAACATGTATATCATTTATCTACCATATCATATCAACATCTCAAGCTTTTCCTTATTATCCTAATATGTCACCCATGATTCATTCTTGTTTTCATCTATTGGCCTTAGCCAATCTACTAAACAAATATTGAATTATTCTAGACATAAGAGTATACATCATCATATTCTATCTAGGCATTGGACTATGCCAATCCCTTGGTTATAGGCTTCATGCCTCTGCCAGGTATTGGACTTTAACCAATCCTGATTACACTGTCAGGCATTGGACTCTACCAATCCTTATTACACAGCTAGGCAGTGGACTCTAACCACTCCTGATTACAGGCTTCATGCCTCTACCAAGTATTGGATGCAATGGACTCTAACCACTCCTGATTACACAGCCAAGCAGTGGACTCTAACCACTCCTGATTACAGGCTTCATGCCTCTACCGAGTATTGGACTTTAACCAATCCTGATTACACAGCCAGGCAGTGGACTCTAACCACTCCTAATTACACAGCCAGGCAGTGGACTCTAACCACTCCTGATTACAGACTTCATGCCTCTGCCAGGTATTGGACTTTAACCAATCCTGATTACACATCCAGACAGTGGACTCTAACCACTCCTAATTACACAGCCAGGCAGTGGACTCTAACCACTCCTGATTACAGGCTTCATGCCTTTGCCAGGTATTGGACTTTAACCAATCCTGATTACACAGCCAGGCAGTAGACTCTAACCACTCCTGATTACACAGCCAGACAGTGGACTCTAACCACTCCTGATTACATGTTTCATGCCTGTTCCAGGTATTGGACTTTAACCAATCCTGATTACACAGCCAGGCAGTGGACTCTAACCACTCCTGATTACACAGCCAGGCAGTGGACTCTAACCACTCCTTATTATAGGCTTCATGCCTCTACCAGGTATTAGACTTTAACCAATCCATTAGGACCATTGGATCAACATCCAATTACATCAGAAAGTATCTCCAACTGGTCTTAAGATCAATTACCCATTTGATCTTGAGAGCAATTACCCATTCGGTCTTGAAATCAATTATCCATTCAGTTTTGTAACCGAATTAACTCAATCGGTTTTGAAAACCGGTTTCCAACGTTGAGGTGTGTGCTTAAGATGAAATCATCATCTTCAAGCTACAAACCCACAAAACTTGATGTAATTTCCATGGTGATTTCACCAATCATTCAAATAAAATTTTAGGAATTATGAAGGAATCAACAATTGATAAAAATATGGAATCAATAACAAAGTTCAAGGGTTCAAGTTATAAACCCGCCTCCAATTGAGCTTCAAAGCTTCATGCTCACGTCAACAATGGTGGATGTAACTCCTTTTCACTATCCTAAGGCTCATCCTCAAGCTTTGAGTGAAAAGGAATGGTTAGAATTGAAGATGGGATCGAGATATGAAGAAATAATGCATTGATTTTCAATTTCCACCATGGAATCAAGGTAAACGAAGGTCAAGAAGCTTACCAACAGGTTGGGGGTCGTCCTCCTGTTTCTCCAAGCTCCCTTGGTCGTTTTTGCAAGTAAGAAGTGAAAGTGGATTCGAAATTCTCTTTCAACTCATGGATAAAGGAGCATATATATGAATTTTATTGAAAATTCATTTAGAGAGAGAAAGTAGGGATTATCTCCTCCATTTCCTTACCACTTTCCCCCTTCCCTTCCTTGGTTACAAGGCTATCCCCTTTGCCTCATATTCCACTCAATTATCATTGAATTAAAGGAAAACAAATTAAGCACCTTAACCCTTATAATAATAATATCCATAAGTTAGTTGATATTTCTTTTTCTTTTAATAATGTGAGTGGGTTATCCACTTGCTTGAGATATTTTCGTGCCTTTGCAAGGCACATGGTCTTCCATTATTTTGAAAAATCATACCTCTCCTTTTTTTTTGAAGGTCTCTTCAATTAATATATTTATTTTTGCTTTAAATTGAAGTAAAGTTCCAATTTATGCTTAAATCTTGATTATTTTAATATCAAGATTCTCTCTCCTCCAATGTGATCCAAATGAGGCGCCCCCCTCATTTTTTTTGCTCTACATGATGACAAGAAACATTAGGGACTAGTTTGAAGTGGTAATTTGCATATTGAACCCTAGGTTTTGGGTAAATTGCACATTACACCAAAACTAGGTTTTAATGCACAAACATTGCTTTTTCAACTGTTTCTTGGTACTCAGGCTACCACAAGCCTTACCTCTGCATCATCTTCATTCTACTGATGCTTCAACACATGAGGAACATCTTATAATGTAACATTTGCAATTTAACCCCTCAACTTGAATAATTTGCATTTTAGTCCAAAATAAGCAAAACAATGTTTCAACATTATTCGAAAAGGACTAAAATTGAAACATAAGTTCCCCTTGAATCTTAATTACTTTTCAAGAAATAAGAGCAAGCATATAATTAACTTTATTAAGCAAAACACCTAGGGTTAAGGCATAACCCAGGTCAAGGATGTTATAATAAGAATGCATGATGTGTCTGGCCTGTGAGATGGTAACATGTGCTTGATGATGGGATGTAATCCCTATGATGATTAGATCCTTGTGATGGATCATGACAATTGGCAAGAGGCCAAGTGGCAATATGTGATGTAAGATCCTTCAGATAGATCATGATGATGTTGATGGCACTGAGAAACACTAACATTGTGATACATAATGATGGAATCTACGTTGTTTATCCTTGTTTATGATAACTTGGTTGACCCCAACAATCCACTTAAAATGTATTAATTAATTATACATGAATCTTTCATGTAGTTTGCCCTGGCCATAGATCCATCATCATCAGGAGCTGGTAATGGTGAAACGGGTTCTTCTACGGGTTAACTTGGAGCTCATAGGAGGAAAAGAGTGCAACTTTAGTTGTAGACTCAGAACATGTATAAGAGCATGGTGAATAGGCCCATGGCTCAGTGTGGTAGGGCATGAATGTGTTCATGGCTCAGGAGCATGGTGAGCAGGCTCATGGCTCAAGGTATGCTAGCACCAAGACATGTACCAAGGCGGGCTAGAGGAAAGGGTAGCCTGTGGGAGCTGACCCTGTGAGTGAGGTCACTTAAGTAAGAGACTGTGGTCCTTCTTTGGATATCATGCAATGACCACAAAGAGGTTGAGGTCGTGGGTCTGGCTCTTCCATTGACCTTGTATGGCACCTACCTTAGGTTTTACAACCAAATGTTAGATTTGGGTGGTATGGCTCACTTCCTCAAGGCATAATAAATGATAATCCATCCGTATAGTATATTTGCTTAGGGAAAACACAGAGCATTGGTTGAGGCCTTTCATAATTTGTGATTGTCTTATATACATTCTCTAAGTATTTCTTATATTTAGCTATATGCCTCTCAGATATCATGGTAAGCTATTACATATATAATCTTATTCTTCATATTTCATATATGACCTGGTTATTTGCTATATACTGCGCTATCTTTTCTGAGGTTTTATAGTTCGATGGGGAGTTATTTTTCTCACTGGGACTGTGTGTCTCACCCCGCTGGTTTCACCCTTTTTAGGTGATCGAGCTAGACGTGGTGGTGATCGTAGTGTTATGGCTGAGCAGCAAGAAGATCAGTAGAAGACAAGGTTGGCTATGTTGCTGCTGTGGTTGTTTTGTAGTAGAGTCTTAGAGTCTTTTCTGTACTCTCAGCTCCTTGGAGGTATTTTGATGAGGTTTCATGATGTATGATCTTAGAATGGTTTCTTGTATCCTGATGTTGGCCCTGGTAAGGCCTGTAATGTATATAAACAGGTGATGTATTCTTGATGGATATGGAACATATGGATCCTATGTGTTGGTGGACATACATCATGCTCATAAATATAGCATGTTCTTTGCAGGATGTGGATCTGGTTGTAATAGTTCCTTT